>CABFKP010001950.1:0-11900 GCA_901779475.1 Panagrolaimus davidi
ACAAACCATTCTCATTTTTCCAGTTGTAAAAGTTGGGGATGCAATTGATCGAATTTCTTTCCATCCATATCCATGTGGACCTTGTTTATCAACTTGTAATAAACTTTCACCAAGTGGATATCCTTGTGTAAATGTACTATCCTATAAAAAAGCACTTTTTATAGAAATAAATATATGGACTTCAAACTTCGCGATTTACAAAACTTGAAAATTGTTTTATAAAAATTTCTTTAATCATTTCTGGATCAAAAATATGTACACTTAAATGATCACCAAAATAGAAGCTACAAAGATATATGCAAATTCATGCAACAAAAATGAGAAAAAAAATATACCCAAAAACGTCTCCATACTTTTTTCTCCATTCCATAATAAAATATGGCATTGCTTGCATTCCAAACTGAAAATTTTATACTTTAAAGATCTTCTAAAAAAATCAATTTTTCAAAAATTTTTCGCTTTGCAAAGTTTTAAGATTTTAATATACGGAATTGAGACAGTCGAAAGACAACAAGTGTAAAAAAATTTAGAATTGTTAAAAGCAGACCTCTTTTGCATGAACTGCGACATCATAAAAATGACCAAGAAAAAATTGTTGCCATCCAATTGGTGGACCAATAAATCCAAGCTTTTTCCTCAGTCTCAATCTTGTTGTCCTTTTCCTAAAATATGCATCCAAAAAAACGTAAACAACTGATTTTTCTATCATAAAATTACCATATAAATTCTCCAACAAGAAGTACAAATATTGATAAAATTATGTAACCAAACATAATTTTGTTACTAATTTAAAACCTTTGAAAAAATTAATTTTTTAAATAAGCTGAAAAGGAAAATATGTGTGAAAATGCATTGCTGTTTTTCGTTGACCAAATTATAGTTTTTATAGCTTTATCATTTTTGACTCTCTCTCCTTTTTGATGTTGTTTGCAAACGGCCAAAGATAAGGATGAATGTTTTGTACAATTATGCTAATGTCAAGAAGCAAATAAACTAAAGTATAGTCAACCCAATTTTTGCTTTTGTTGACTATACTTTAGTTTATTTAGCATATGTTATTCAAAAAAATTAACTGCAAAAAACAAATTTTGTATTTTCCTGAACACGGATTTTATATCCCAGTTTAATATTTGACAATAACTGTGTAGGATAAAACATATATGAGATTTTACATTGGAAAATTTAATGTGAAATTTGCATTTTAGTCTTATTTTCTGTTGTGTACAGCTTTCGTAGAAAAAAAATTTTTTTAAATATTGAAAGATTTCATTGATTTCCAGTAATGTGGAATTCTTAACGTTAAAAAAATTATTTGAAAGATTTTGAAATTGCTTTTTCTTTGAATTTTGAAAACGGAAAGATTATATAAAAGATAGAAAAGCTTCACAAATAAATACTTGAAAACCTCTCCATTTTCGTGTAATCTTTTTTATCGATTTTAAAAAATTGCATCAATTAAATTAAATGAAAAATTAACAAAAAAAATGCGATTTTTATGGCGGTATTTTTAAAATCTCTTTTTTATCCAATAAAATGGTTGAAAAAATTCGACACGAGTTCTTTGATACACGTGAGCGAGAAGATTATCGTTTAAGTAGGTGGCAAAAATAAATCTCTTATTTTTATAAATATATAAAAACAAAAAATGTTATTGGAACCTTTTTTTAATTGCATTGTTATTGGAAGGGGTAAGAGTTTATGCATAAAATTTGTACAATTTAACTAAAATGCCGAAATGTTATTGTTTAACAAATTTGTTGATTAATATTTTTATTTTACTATTTTACATCCAAAATATTACCGCAGCAAATAATTTTTTATGTAATTGGCAAAAACTTCGTACTGGAATTAATGCCGAAGAAATAAATGCACAAAGTCGAAAATCTCTTGGATATGCAATTAATTCAGATCATTGTGGTATGCTTATTTTAAAAAAAATTTTTACCTTTTTATATTCGCTTTAGGATCCTTGTGTATGATGAATCAGGCAATGTTTGCATCAAAACCTTGTGGGGCTTATGCTTTCACATATGACACCCCATTTACTGGACCTAAACATAATTGTTTCATGTATACTCCAGAAATTGATTCATCTTCTTTTAAATTAACAGGCACTTTTGATTTCTACAAACAAACCTGTAATAACGCAACCACCACTAATCCAGCAAGTTCTAATTCCACAAAATCCTAAACCTTTATATTAGTTAAATTGCTTTTTAACACATTGTTGAATAAAGATAATAAAACGATAATTTCACATACAACAAATTGAAAGGAGAAAAGCCTTGAATGACAACAATAACATTGTTGAACCAATTCGTTTTGATGATTTCTTGGAAAATGTGAAGCTCCAGTTATACATCGTAATCACTTTCGGAAATTTGCATCACGATTGAGATGAATAGAACATTCATTTTTTGAAAATTCTTTGAGATTCTTTTGATAACGGAAATAATAATTCAAAAACCCAAGGTATAGGATCACAAAAATAATGATGTTCATCAGGATCAAATGTAAATCTTCCATCATTGCCAAAACCAATTTATCTCACTGATGGGATGTTGGGCGCTCTTTCATCTTTTAAGCATTTTTGAGCCAAACATGCATCCACCACATATATAAGCGGTATCTCCATTAGAGCTAATATGCTATAGCAGTTCTTCGAACATCCCCACCTATTGATCTTCTGAGAAATTCGTATCCAACATTTGGATCTCTAACTGATTGATAAATCAAACATTCCTTTCCATGCTTATAATTTGTTATTTTTAAAAAAAAATTGCACTTATTATTCATTGTATTTATTTTAAAGTTAGTTTGTGCTTTCATTATGTTTTACTTTTTTTACTTAGAAAAATTTAAGCTTTTTTGTTAGAAGAAAAGAATTTCGTGTAAAGTTTTGTTTTTTTGCCAAAAAAATGGCCAACTTGGTCATGCATTCGGTCGGCCGGTCGGGGCTATTTCCGCGCACACTTTATTTGTGATTTTATTTGAATAAACTTTCTATCAATATTTTCATTATTTATATAAAAATAACTCTTAAGTCCTTTCACACTTTTTATCTTTTTTGTGAAAATTGATTTTTGTAAATCTCATATTTTTTCATAAATTCTTTGCAATTTCTTTTCATCCATATCCATTTCTGCCAACCACTCTCCCTAAAAAAATTTGCGTAAGATTTTTTATAATTTAAAATATTTTATTATGAAGATATTTTAGGAAATGAAATATCTAATTGGAATTCAGTGGATATTTCCAGAAAGATTTTTTAATCGTGTTGATCAAGATTCATTAAAATCCAAATGCTTCCAATTACCTGGTTTTCCAGTAACATATTATTTAACAATGACCTATAACCAAATTGATGACGAAAATCCAGATATATCCGTTTTCTTTCATTGTTTTGGTGATTATAATGATATTGAAATTGAAGCAAATTTTCGTTTGGCTGTTAAACTTTTTGTAGGACAATGTTTAGACACAATGAAAGTTCGTGGCACAAAATGCAATTTTAATAAAAATATTACTGCAGTTGAATGCTATTCTAAAGAAGATTGGAACTTATGGAATAAAAAGGGAGAATTTCTTTTTCAAGTTTGCGGGCATTTTTTTATCAAAAAAGGATATACAATCCCACTTTCTATAAAAGTTCCAACAATTTATCAACAAATGTTTACTGATGATAACGGAAAAAATTTCAAAATTGTTGCTGAGGGTCAAGAAATAAAAGTAAGGATTTTGTATACCCCTCATTTTAGTTAAATCATTGCAGGTTCATAAACCCATCCTTCAAAAAGTTTCGTCAGTTTTTTCTCGAATGTTCGAATTAAGCTGGAAAGAAACAACCGAAGAAAAAATTGAATTTAAATTTATTACATTTAAATTAGCGAAAATTGCCATTGATTTATTTTATGGAATAAAATATTTGGGATTTTTGGATAAAATTGAATATATTCAATTGTTTCAATTTGCTGATCAATATGATATTACACCTTTAAAGGTAAAACATTTTTTTTGGTGTAACAATAATTTTCTTTGTTTTTAGAATGCTGTAAAAAATAGTATAATTTTAACATCAAAAAATGTTGTTGAATATACAAATTTGGTTGCTGAAAATAAATGTGATGAATTAATTCGACATTGTATTGATTATTTAATTCTTTGTTCGCAATATTCATTGGAAATAAAAGATGTCGATAAAATTACTGATATTGTAAAGATTCAAATTGCTGATCGAATGTTTTCAAGTGAATTTATAAAAAAAGATGTTGAAGACGAAAATATTCACCGTGTAAATCGTATGTTTAAAATCGATTTTAAAATAAAATAAAATAAAAAACATTAATTACAAATTTTTTAGAACATTTACCTGATAAAATGAACGAAAATATTGATCCATTTACAACACAATCAAATGCAGAAATTATAGATTATCAAGAGGTTTTACAAAATTTACATAATTTACATAATCAAACTCTGCAACAACTACAACTGCCAATTAGTTTCTTAGAACAACAACGTTTACTTGAGCAACATCAGCAATTACTCATGCTTATCAACACAATTGCTTCAAATCAACAACAATAATTTGTCTTTTTTCTTACTATATATTTTTCGTATATTTGATATTACTTCGTTCTTTATGTCCAAATTTTTGTCTTCTTTGAATAAATATAAAAATGTTGAATTTAGATGATTTTTATTTTAAGGTTTACTCATTTTACCTGACAACTGCAGTAAATATAAATTATTGCTGGATTAATTTGTTTTCAATAAAATTCATAACGGTATCTTCTTTGATTTAAAAATTCCTTAAAAAATTTAATGAATTTAATATTTTAAGAAATTTCATGTAAATAATTATTTCAAAGCTTTTTCGATTGCTTCAACTCTCATTAACATGGATCTAGTTTTTTGGCGAGAAAACTTTTGTCAAATTCGGTCAAAAATTTTATGTTTATATTTATTCAAACATATAAACATAAAATTTTTGTTTGCTTCAGCTTCTTCACCATCACGGACCATCATCAAAAATTGTAATCATAGAAACCTTAAAATAATTTTAATTTATCCATTTTACTTTACAAAAACAACGATAAAAATAAGAATTGTTGTAAAAAATTGTTTGGGAACCATGTTTACGTACATTTTTGAGACATTCTTTATAGCTGTTCATCAAATTTTTTCGGACAAGCACGTAATTTATGCATAAGCAAAACATCAAGGTTAAAAATTTTACAGCAATTTCATAATGTTTATTTTTCGTTAATAAAAGAAAGAAAGCAAAGTACAAAAACCTAAATATCTAAATTCACAAAAGCGAAGTAACAATTACGTTGTTTATATTTTGAAAAAAAGAGCTTTTTTGAAAATTGAATTAATTTTTTTCAATATTGTTAGTATCTGTTGGATACAAATTTAATTTAACTTTTGATTCTATTTTTAAATAACAAAATTAAAGACGGCAATAAAAAAGGCGGAAACATTTTTTTTATGTTTTTTCTTTTTTGAAATATTTAAAGCAGAAAAAATTTTATGGTTTTACAACGCTGTTTTTTTCAACTTCGAGGACCCTGTCCGTTTTGAACTTGCACCCCATTTAGATTGATTTTTAAGGGTTTATGATATGTATTTTTATACACAAAAATGCTTCAGATAAGACAATACACAGGGAGTAACTTGAGTTTTTTTGTGAGATCAAAAAAACTGCGAAAAATTGGCATTTTTTCCAAAATTTGATATTTTCAAGCTCGTGTCTCAAGGGTTCCAGGTTTGATGTGGGTCCAGAAACCTTTCCATTATTATTTTTTAACTCATATTTATATGTGTGCAAAGNTTTTAACTCATATTTATATGTGTGCAAAGTTTCAAGTCGATACGATTAAATTGAATTTTTGTCGTCGGACAGATTTTCGATTTTTGCTCGGAGTTGAAAAAAACAGCGTTTTACTTTTATTCCTTTTAAGATTCTCTTGTTAAAAAATTTAAAAATGGATTTAAGTTTGACTTCTAATATATCCGCCGCACCTTTCGCTGGAACCACATTTCCTGCACCATCATTGATTGGATTGGCATTAATAAAAGATATTGGAATTATAACACAATTGGCTATTCCAACTGGAATTATTACTTTTATTTTACTTCCAATCGGAACGTTTGGAAATATTTGTATGTTATGGGCAGTTTATCGAAAAAAGTAAGAAAAAAAAATTATTGGTTTTATTTAAAGTTTTACCTAAAAATAATGTCTCCAAAAGGTTTTTCCTGATTTTTACAGAGCATTTCAACGAAATTGACACTTATTTTTTGGTAGGCATATTTTTTCTTTTACAGTTTGTCAAAAATAATAACAAAAGAATTTTGTTATCGTTTTTTTTTCGATTACTATCATGAATTTTATTGGAGCGGTTTTTTGAAAAACCGCTACAATGAAGCAAAAGTGATAGTAATTGTGAAAATTTTTTTGAAAATTTAAATGATATTTTCAAAATCCGAATGTTTCAGAGGGAAAACCTGTTAAAATCCTAAAATTATCAAATTTTTTCGGACATTTTTATTGATTCATAAGAAAATCCAAAGCAAATTGAGTTCAACTGTGAAATCAGTTTTTTGGAGCGGTTTTTTGAAAACCCGCTCCAATGAAATTCATGATAGTAATCTAAAAAATCGTTTCCAAAATTTTTTGTTATTATCCTTCCTCGATAAATTTGCATATCAGACATCCGGAAAATTTTTATCAGAAACAAAATCCTATGATTTATCAAATCCTATGAAAAGCCCTATGAACACAACAGTGAAATCCATTTTTGAATAACTGTAAAAGAAAAAATATGCATACTAAATGGCAAATGTCAATTTCGATGGGACACACTGTAACACTGTAACTTTAGTCGAAAATCAGGAATTTGAGTGAAGAGGTCTCGTATTCAAGATTAATGAATTTTTTATTCCTATCAATCATAAAATCACTTTTATAGAGCTCTAAGAACTCCATGCAATTATATTGTTGCTTTGGAAGCATTTGTTGGAATTGGGCATCAATGGTCACATGTTTTTTTAGCATACTATATCTTTTCGGGAATTAATGTTGTACCATTTCGAACATGCTTTTTTATGATGATTGTTTCATTTATATGTGCAAAACTTTCATATTGTTTATTTATTGTTTTAGCAATTGATCGGCTTTATATAATTTTATGGCCATCAAAGTTTGTTTATTTTTATATAAAATGTTTTTTAATGTTTGATATTTTAGATACCGAACAATGAAAAAAGGTTTATATATTTTTACATTGGTTTTATTTGCAAATATTTTTGGTGTTTCAATGGCAATTATGTCATACATTGAAATGGAACCAAATTATAATTCGTGAGTTTTAAAAACGAGAAAATAAATTGATTTTTTCGAATCAGGGATGTGCGGAATTCTGCTAGGGAACACTTTTCCGAAGATAATATCTTAATAATGAGCATATGTACATTTTTTTAAATATTAGATTCTTGAACTACTCGTAATGTAGCTTGTATTTGCTCAAACAGAATTTTAATAAATGCAAATTTTAAAAAGTTAGAGACGATTTTCGCTAGCGGAATTCCGTTTTTTCCTTAACGAAAATAAATCAGCGAAAATCGTCTCTAATTTTTTAAAATTTGCACATATTAAAATTCTGTCTGAGCAAATACAAGCTGCATTACGAATAGTTCAAGAATCTAATATTTAAAAAATGTACATATGCTCATTATTAAGATATCATTTACGGAAAAGTGTTCCCTAGTGAAATTCTGCACATGCATGATTCGAATTGAACCATAATGTGAAACATGGAGAAAATCTTTAAAGGTCAAAAATTTTTTTGCGCAACTTTTTTTTGTTCTCATTTACCTTTAATAAAGATTTAATTTTTTAGACCCGTAATATGCTATTTGCCGTCTGTCACTGGTCCAACAGCTTCAAGATTTACATATATTTTTCAAAATAGCATTTGTGGAATTGGAGTTGCTTTAAATGTTTTCTTTTGGTTAATTATGCGTTTCAAAAGAGTTATAAGTAAGTTTTATACGTTTTTGTATATTTTGAAACAACAAAAAAAATTTTTGCCTCCATTCCCCTTCTGTGACCACAGTACCAAAAAATCAATTTCCATTAATAATGGAATCTAACTTCCTCAATTATTAACACTTACATGATTTTTACAAAATAACTAAACTTTTTCTATGTAAAAAAAAATTTGACGCTAATTTTACACGTACTTTTTTTTTAACCTAGACGTCAAAAATCCTAAAACTAATAAAAGCATTTTTGCCACACATTTTCATTCATTTTTCATTTAACAGCAAATTTTTAGTTTTTACACGTAAAAATGCCATTTTACAACGTGTTTTTTTTTCAGGAGACAAGGAAGCAATTAAAAAGGTTACCCGTACAATTACAGTTTATTGTTCATTAGTTTTAATATTCTTTCAAAGTGCCAGCCTTGTAATAATGTCAATGCAATATATTATTCTTCCGCCTGTTGAAAAGAATGTTATTTCACTTTATGCAGCAATATTTATAAATATGCTTGTTTGTAGCAATTATTTTGTGTATTTTGCAATGAGGTATGCAAATTCTTTAAGAGTTTTAAATTTTTTTATACAAAATGAAACTTTTGGGTTACGGTCATAGATCTGCGAAATCAAAGTCCGTAAAGTTGAACCGAAATTATTTTTTCATTCCGAAATCGAAATACCGAAATTTCGATATTTTTGTTCCGGACAGGAACGATTTTGACCTTTTTTGTCTTTAAAAAAAATACTATCACGGATAAAAAACGTCAAAATCGAAATGCCGAAATAATTTTCCTTGTCCGTAATTGAAAAAAATACCAAAATTATTTTTTATCCGAAATCAAAATACCGAAATTTTTATTTTTTATTTTAACCAAATCTAAAAATTTTTTAGTGTTGATTTCCGAAATGAATTTAAACGACAATTATATTGTATTGCAGCAGTAATGCCAGGGGTTAAAAATGTAGTTCCAAGTCCACCAACAAGTATCATAAAAGTTACAGCCACTCGAAGAACTACAGTAATATTTTAATTGTATTTTAATAATTAAATTACTACTTATTTTAAAATAAAAAGAAACTATAGCCATGCAAATATTGTTTAGCAAAACCATAAATGCTTAATATAATTTAATGATCCATAATAAAATTTGGAATTTAACGGGTCTCAAAACACACAATAAATTCATAAAACTAAAAAAGAAAGAAAAAGAAAAAACTGAAAACTTTTTTATGGAAAAAAGATAATATCATCGTATGCAAGCAATTTAAAAAATTTAACAAATCCATTTAAAAAAAGACAGGTGTTTTATTAAATTTATTTTTACAAAAAAGGAAGTAAATTTTTAAATTAAAACATTTTCTTTATAAAAAAAATTTTAATACAAGGAAGCAGAATTTAATATTGCATTTTTGAAATTTTTCCAGCATTCGAAACAGACATTCGATGATTATCATAAAATAATGATCGCCGTTTTTGATATTCATATAATTCAATTGTTGCAGTAACGTGCTTCTTCCAAAATATTAAACTTTTGCTATATTTTTTAAGTTGTTGTTGATATGGTTTTATCACAAACATTATCGTTAAAGAATTGAAACATGAATGAAGGGCCAAAATTTGCATTCCGATTTGTGACATACCTAAAAATTTTTTAGTTAAAATAAAAGTTTTTGGGTATTTTTTTATAAGCCATCTTTTATAATTTTCGACTTTCTCGTCGGATTTTAAAAAAACGAAAAATCTTCAGATGAGGCTAAAAATTGGTTGGTAGACTAATTCAAGGTCAGAGATTACGAATTTAAATTCCATATGTCTCAATTTTATGCAAATTATTCAACTACCACATGTAGTACTCCTAAAATTACCAAAAATCGAAAAAAATTATTTTGCTACAAATGATATATCATTCGACGCGTCTTGATGTGATACATCTTTTTTATTAAAGGTTCATATGTCTAGGATAACTTTATACATGTCCGACAGTAATACACAAAAATAAGTTTCAATAGGGTCAACTAAAATGCTCCAACTTCAAATACATTTTTGACATGTATAAAGTTATCCTAGACATATGAACCCTTTATAAAAAAGTTGTATCTCATCAAGACGCGTCGAATGATATATCATCTGTAGCAAAATAATTTTTTTTCGATTTTTGGTAATTTTTTGGCGTACCACATGTGGTAGTTGAAAAATTTGCATAAAATTGAGACATATGGAATTCAAATTCGTAATCTCTGACCTCAAATTAGTCTGCCTACCAATTTAAAGCCTCATTGGAGGATTTTTCATTTTTTTTATCCGTAAATTTTTGAAAATAAGTCGAAAATTACAAAAAATGGCTTTTATATACCTTTAATATTATCCATTTTTGTCATAACTGCAATACAAAGTCCAACGGCAGGAACAATTATAAACCAAAATGGTACAGTCATTTGTAAAAAAAGTGTATATAAATATTGTTTTTTAATTTTTCTAGTATTTGCTGACATTGTATTTTTAAGATTTGACCATCGACTATGAATTCGATAACTGATAAAAAGGAATAAAGTTGAAATTATCAAAATTTGTGCAATGCAATCAAACCAATATGCAACAGTAAAATTATTTCTTGGAATGCCATTGCAAGATTCAGTATTTACGAGGTTGTATAAATGTGGAGAATAAGTTTTTATTTCAAGCAAAAATTCTTTGTTGTCATAACCAATAAAGAAGAATAAGATTAAAGCTGGAATTGGATAACAGAGAGTTGAGATAAAAATTATTAAAGCTCCTTTTTTTGTTTGAAAGAATGTCGCATTATTATTGAGAGAAAAATATTGATACAGTAATCCAATAAAAATTGACATTCCAGCAAAAGTAATTGTAATATGCATTAGAATCTTAAAAATTATTTATCAGATGAATTTTTTGCTATAAGAGTTTTTGATAATCAAGGAAAACCATTAACAGTTTTTTTAATGAGACTTAAAACGAGGAGTCGCAACAAGATTTTTCTTGTTTGAAAATCTTGGAAGTTTGTCTATATTAAAGCTCTCAATAATCTGTTAAAATGGCATAAAACCATTATTACAGTAAACATAAAAGTAAGTTTTTCAAAAATTGTAAAAAAGGTAAATTATCGTTTTTATCAATTTTTTAGTAATAGAATCATACTTATACATGATTACTTACATATTCCAACCATTTGCAGAAAAAATATTTTTTTCAAAATTTTTGATTTAGCTTGGCTTACATTTTTGTTTAAAAAAAGTTTTAAATTTTTTAAAAATGGGTTCCATCCATTTCAAAAAACCCCACTATATCAAATATGCTTGTCATAACGATGACTATTACTGGTAAAAAATACAGCCCCGGCGTAATACAAAATTTTCGAGATTCAGCCCGGAATTTGACTTTGGCAAATTTCAAATTGATGGCATTTTGCCTAAAGTGGGTCAAATATGAAAGTTGATATATCAAATGTCAGATCTGAGCTAGGGGAACATATTGCAACCATAAAAAATTTTACAAAATTATGCAAATTTTAGTTTCAGAAAATTTGCATAAAGCCCCTTAGGCACTTTGAACGAAAACATATTTGATTTTCGTTTTTTTCAACCGGATTTTAGCCTATCCTGAAACTTTCATGTCTGAAGCTTAAAATTTATCTTTTTTTTTCTTCGTTTTTTCTTTGAATTTGAAAAAAAAAATGAGTTCCCAATAGAAAAAGTATGTTCGTGGTGAGACCCCTCTTTTAAAAATTACCATAAAAAATAGTATGATGCTTAAAATTTTCAAAAAAATCTATTTATAATTAATTATTAACTTACATAATGAATTGTTTCACCCCAAAACCATCCAAAACTTT
>CABFKP010001959.1:0-11891 GCA_901779475.1 Panagrolaimus davidi
GCCAGCCAAAAGAAAAGGGGGAAATTTCTTAAATCACCCTGTATAAAGTTTTTTTCTGTCAATTTTTTTTGGATGCTAACTATTTTAGAATAAAAAAATCAAAAGGGATCAAGCATTTTTTTTAAATAAAAATAAACACCAAATATTGTATAATTGGATATATTTTTATAGAAAATTGAATATAATTGTCGTAATAAGTTAATTTATAATTTTACCGTTTATTTTTTAATCCTAAAAAATATCTTTTTTCGTTAAAAATTATATAAACGGCACACACTTTGTTATTTTAATGCTTCTGATTTTCCCTTTCTTTTCTTTCAAATTAAAAACATGAGTGGACGTCGGCTGTTGTGGCGGACGTGTGATAAATCGCGCGATGCAGAATTTGCATTAAGAAAAATGAAAAAAAAACAGTTTCAAAAAGTTTGAAAAAATGAAAAAAAAGTTGCCCGCTAAACTGAAGAAAATCCAAACAAGAAAGTATTTCTTATTTGCTTCAAGACCACAATAACAGCTTTAACGAAAATTTCGAACTTCAGTAATCACTTTTTATATTTGTTTCAAATTAAATATTTATTTTAAATCTTAACATTACGCAAAAATAATAAAAAAAAATAACAATTATTTTCAGTTTATGCAAAAACAAAAATTATAAAGGTTAAAGGTTGCAAAGTGCAAGCCCTTCCTTTTTTATTTTATTTATAGGTATCAGCAAAAAAAACAGAATGACCTTATATTTTTAAAGTTTCTTGTTTTTTCATTTTCTTGCACGTCTTCGTTTTTGGAAAAGAAATAAAAGTGATTGGAGTTGAACGAAAAAAAACAAAAATCAATAAAAAAAGAGTTTTGTGTCAGTCAAACAGCACCAAATCTCTTTTTTTTGACTGAATAAAAAAGTAACTTTTTTATAAAAAAAAAAAAAAAAATCAAAGAGTTGTTTAGCTTTCTTTGAAGGTAATAATACTACCCTTTCATTAACTGTTTTTGATGATAAAACTGATGAAGTTATTATCAAATTTTCAATCAATAATTTTAATATTATTGAAGAAATTATTAAATCAACTGTTATAACAAAATTTAAAGCTGTCATTTTTGATGTATTTAATTATGAATCCTTTGCACCACTTTTTCAAAGCAATCATGAATTCTGTAAAGCAATAAAAGAGAAATTTACGAAAGCTGAAATTCCAACTTTTTTTATTACCTCTGATGATTGGTTAATAACAAAAGCTTTAGTATTTGCAAATTATCGATCAAAACGCAATGATATTATTTCAATGCTTAAAGCTTTGGGTGATGAAGGAATTGTTGTTCAAGATTTTAAATATACCCCAGATGGATATATTAAGTTAACTCGACATGTCTTTAAAACTGTGTCAGATAATGATAAAATTCAACTAACAATTTTAAAAAATCATCCAAAAACTATTATTCTTATAAACTTCTATCTTATGGCACATATGAATAGCTTAAAATGTTTATTTTCAAAAACAGCAAATTTAATTAATATTTATACCTCTGAATTTACTGATCAAACTATTATCCAAACTTTGAAGCAAATTATTGATAAACGATGTATTCATTACAAAATTCGTCCAACTTGTTTAAGAAAATGTATTATTCGTCCAAAAACTGGTTGGTGTACATGCGCAATTATTACTGCAAATCCTGAAGATGAATTACCATTTGAAAAAACAATAAGACATGAAAAACTTGTTCGGGATATTATTGTAAGTACCCACAATTTTTTGTTTTAATTTTTAAATTTTAAATATTTTTTAGGCCACTGTAGAAAATCCAACTTCAGAAGTACCTATTACACTTTTTACATGTACACCAAATTTGAAAGCACATTTACATGAAATTACTCTTAAAATTGATGAACAAAATTTTGTTACATTTGAAGTAAAGCCAATTATTTGTAAAGAGATTAAAAATTTGCCACAAAAGCTCGAAAAAAAGAAGAATCTTAAAATTCCTGTTATTGCATTATTCAGAAATTTATCATTTATTTTAATTCCAAAAAATGATAAAAGTCCTTATGAATTTCTTCAAAGCTGGAATGGTTTGTTTTAAAGATGGCAGACGTTTTGATACAGTTTCGAAATCTTGGATATCCGTGATTTTCAGGCAAACTGAGAGTCTTGAAACGAAATGGACCCTTTTTTAAATTTTTTATATCAAAAAAGATGCATTTTCGGTTCGAGACTCTCTGTTTACCTGAAAATCACGAATGTCCTAGATTTGGAAACTGTATCAAAACGTCTGCCACCTTTAAATGGAATAATTTTCGATGTGTCTCAAATTTTTTAAATTTTAGGTATTTATGGAACTGATTTGTATCTCAATTTTGATAAAGAAAAGCCAACATTTGGTGAAAATGCTTTCAAGTCATATGGCACAAAATCCAATGGCCTTGTTTACGGCTTTTCTATTTATTTTTGTACAAAAATTAATTTTCGTTTTTTAGATATTACAAAAATTATGGCATCATCTCCTGAAAAGTTACAAATTTTTTCAGAACATTTTAAAATTACCAAAGATGCCGAAAATCCAGTTTTATTTGAAATTATAGATCATGAAAGAAAGGAAAAGTTTGCTACACCAGCATTTTTTATGGCACTTATGTTTAAAGAACATTTAAAAGCAATTAAAAATGAAATTGGAAGAAAACCAAAGGAAATTGGGATTGTTTTTTTTGATGAATATGACGTAGGTGGATATGATCGAGTTCAAACTCAAATCAGTGAAGCTTGCAACACGTTAAAGATTGAATGTCAATTTGTTTGAAGTTAATACTGTTTTTTTGTCTTGTCTATTTGATTTTGATTTTTAAGTGCGCTTAATATTTCATAAAAACAATCGAATTTTTTTAAATTTTTAATTTAACGATATTTATTTTTTTAATTTTGTAAAATTTTTAAAACACATTTTTTTTTTAAATTCAAAGAAAAAACGACGAAATAAAAGTAAAATTTTGAGCTACAGACATGAAACTTTCAGGATAAACAAAAATACGGTAGAAAAGAACAAAAATCAAATCCGTTTTCGTTAGAGTGCCTCAGAGGCTTTATTCAAGTATTCTGAAACTATAATTTGCATAATTTGAAAAAAATTTTTCCTATGGTTTTTCAACTTGATGGCATTTTGCCTAAAGTGTGTCCAATATGAAAGTTCTTATATCAAATAGATCTGAGCTAGGGGAACATATTGCAACCATAAAAAAAATTTTCAAAGTTATGCATATTTTAGTTACAGAAAATTTGCATAAAGCCCTTGAGGCACTTTGAACGAAAGCGAATTTGATATTCGTTCTTTTCAACCGTATTTTAGCCTATCCTGAAAGTTTCATGTTTACAGCATAAAATTTAACTTTTTATCGTCGTTTTTTTCCGTTTGTGTTCGAAACCGAAAAAAGTGAGTTTTAAAAGGCAGAAAAATGTCACATAAAACAATGCTTAAAGAATCTATAATTTTTTTGAAATTTTTTTTAAACAATCATTTTTTTGCAAAAAAGTTGCCATATTTGAAAATTTTTAACACCCTAGAAAAATTTGTCTTATGTGTCTCAATGACAAAAACATCCTGAAAATGATCGATCTTCTTCTTTTTGATTTACAAAATTATCTTTTTTTGTAAATCAAAAATGATGACTAAATCTGCTGTTAAAAATACTGAATTTATTGTGTTTATTAAAGAAGTCGATGATAATTTAAAGATTACTATTATTGATCCTGTTAAAGAAAAGCTTGTATGTGAAGAATTAGTTTCAAAAGATAATTTTAAAGATTTTTTTGAAGAAGAATTAATCAAACTTCAACAAAAGTTAAAAGTTGTATTTTTTCTGCTTCCAAAATGCAGCTATGAATTTTGCAAAGAAGCTAAAGCATTGTTTAATTCAATTTATATTCCAACATATTTTTTCTATGATGTTCAATTATATCTTGCTTTTATGCTAATTTCTGCTGAACATGTTTCAAAAATTGGTGAAACTGTAGTTTTTATTACTGCTTTTGAAAGTGAAGCAAAAGTTTATGGATATAAATTTACCAAAAATGGATATCTTCAACGTTGGATTCTTCAAGTCAAAATTGATGACAATAAAAGTGATGAAAATATTCGTACTGAAATTTTGAATAACTGTAATCCAAATGCATTTTTTATCCATGCTAATCCTGCTAATGTTATTCGTTTAAAAGAAATTTTTAAAGATGTTAAAAAAGTTTTTACCTTTGAAAGCAGTGAAAATAATTGGAATCCAGCAGAAATGAAAAATGTAATCGAATATTCAAAATGGTTTTTTGATAAAACTTATATCAAATATTTTGTTCAACCTGTTTCTGATTCAGAAGTTGAATTAAATCGTGAATCTAGAGATGTTAAATATCCTGTTGTTACTGTCGCTGTTAATGATCCTTTACCAATTTGTCATACTGTAGTTGTTAAAAAAATCGTTAATACTTGTTCTGTAAGTTTATCTCTAAACTTAACAAAGTTATAACATACTTTTTTAGATTTCCGTTCAAAAATTATCTGATGTAAATGCAACAATTCTTGAAACATGGCTTCCTGATCAAAATGCCCATCAACATGAAGCTATCCTTTCTGTCGATGAAGAAGGATTTATTGATTATCAAATAAAACCAATCCTTCTTCCACAAATTAAAAATCTTCCAACATGGCTTACAAAAAATTTCAAATCTGGCATTCCTGTAATTGCATTTTTTGAAAATTTATCTTTTATTTGTGTTCATCCAGATGGAAAAACTGAATATGAATTTCTTGGTTCTTGGAATGGTAATTATATTTATTTCTATAACATTTGAAAAAAAGTCCTTTTTTTCTCAACCTCGAGCAAAAACGTAAAAAAAAACGATGAAAAAAAGAGTTTTAAAAAAAGTTTTTAATTTTTAAAAAATAGTTCCACCGAATTCTAAGATAACCCACTATGTGGCATATGCTTGTCATAACGGTAGCTATCAATGGTAAAAAATGCAGATTCGGTCACGTCAAAATATTTCGAGATTCTGGCCGGAATCTGATCTTGGCAAAATTTAACTTGATGGCATTTTGCCTAAAGTGGCTCAAAATTGAAAATTTATTCACCGAATAATAGATCTAAGCTAGAGCAACATTTTTTCGATGAAAAAAATTTTTTTCGAAACTACCGTAGTTTAGCGGATACAGAATCCGTATCAGGATTTTGAAGTCAGATAAACGAAAACTAGCTTGAAATTCGGCGGTTTTAGCCCAAAATTAGTTTATATGCAATGTTTCAGCTTCCTAGCTCAAAAATGTTTTTTTTTCATTCCTGTTTCTTCAAAGTTGAAAAAAAAGGGTTATAATAATGTTTTTTTAGGTGAATTTAGTATGGATCTTTATATCAGTTTTGATAAAGAAGAACCAAAATACTGCCATAAAGCATTGGAAGTTGCTCGAATTAAACCAAATTTAGTTGTTTCTGGCAAGGATTTTTTTTCTTTTTTTCTAAAATTAATTCAAGAATTTAGATCTTTTCAAAATTATGACACTTTCCCCAGAAAATGCTTTACAAATCAAAAATGAACAATTTGTAATTACAAAAAATGATGAAAATCCTATTTTATTAGAATTTGATAATTTTGATGGAAACAAAAATGCTGCAACTCCTGCATTTTTGATGGCGATGTTACTCAAACATCATTTAAAAGCAATCAAATATGCAATTGAAGAAAAGCCAAAAGAAATTGCATTTTTAATATTTGGGAATTTAAGCAAAAAAGAAGCAAAACGTGCAAAGAAACAATTGACAGAAGCCTGCGAAATTTTAAAAATTTCTTGTCAATTTTTGGATTATAACAATTTTCATTGAACTGTTTTTTCTGTTTTAAAAATGTTTATTTTTTGTAAAATAAAAAAAAATTGTTTTCTGTATTTTTTTAAGGAATTTTAATTTAATTTTTTTTTCACTCCAGGAAAGGCAGAGTGGACAAAGATAAGTAAAAGAGTTACAAAAACAATAAAGAGTAATAAAAAATAAGAGAAAACAAGGCCGTAGCCAGAAAAAAATTTCGAGGGGTGCACTTTAATTTTTCAAAAAATTTTTTATTTTTAAAAAATTTTTGAATTCTTTTTTTCTTACATTATTATTTAAAAATTAAAAAGCGAAAAAACATTTTTGAAGAATTTCAAAAACAAAAATGTCTCATTTTTAAGGAATTTTATTTTTCATTAAAAAATTTTTTGGTTTTTTAATAAGTTTTGTTATTTTGTATAAAAATCTTTTTTGCTGTTGAAAAAAAAGTTAATGATTTTGTTTTTCAAAAATGAAATTTATTATTTTTGATGTATTAATTTTGGCAGAATTTGCTTTTTGTGTGGATGAACAAAAACTGAATAATGTGGATAAATTTATTACAATAATGCAGCATTGTTGAGATTGGATGGGATGATATGACAAATGTATATTCATTTTTTTGTTAAATCATCCCATCCAATCCCAACAATACCACCAAGTGTTCGAGTCATATTTTTATGTTTAAGACAATGCTGCATTTTCAAAACATACATCTATAACAACAAAATGCAATGCATGTAATTTACATGCATTGCACATGATGTAAAAAATTGGTTTTTTTGGAAATTGAATTTTTTTCAATCCGATCTTTCTGACCAAGATGAAAAACGAAAATTTCTTGTGTTGCAAAAAACAGGTCAAAAAGTTCCTTTTGATTACATTTTATTGAGATTTTTTAAAATTGCAGTTAGTTTAGTCTTGTGCGTTTTATGCAAATCACAAGATTTTCTTTTTTTGCAGAGGGATGAGCCATTAATAAAGTTGTGTGTGGATTTTTTCTCAACAAAAAACAAACGTCCATACTTATTTTACATTTCATACGCCTGACGTTTACAAATTTTCTTGGCATAAATTATTTTTTAAATATGTCTTGCTTTTTTTGTAAAAGTTTTTATCATATATCACAAAATTGTGATAAATATATTTCTGATGAATCTCGACAAAAACGAGCTTCTTCGATGTTTCCGTCCCGAAATTGTTTAACCCAAATAAATCATTCATTTTGTACAAAATGTAAGGATAAGAAAAAATGTTATATTTGTTTTAGTGTAAATCATCATGTCGTTTATTGTTCAATAAGATATAAAGTTTTACTGATATTACAATGTAATGAAATTGTATACAGTGTAATATCAATCCCTTTTTTATCTCAACTTTTTTTAAAAAAACTTTGTATTTTTGAAATGAAAATTTTAAAAAATTCTATAAACTGTTATGTCTTTTTTAATTTAAAAAAATGGAAACGTAAACAAAAGTTCAACTTCACTAAAATCAACAAAAACATTGCTGCGTAGGATAAAAAAAAACATATTATTTTTTGATAAGGCCAAAAAATATGAACTCCGTAAAAAAAAGTGGTAAAAATTTTTACCACAAATAAATAATTTCATTAACATAAGCTTAATGAATTGCAAACAACTTTTTAATCAACCGTTTTTCTCCCTCAAATGACAGTGCAAAAGCATGTTAACCAATAAATAACCGATATAAACATATTTTTATTATATAAATAAATTACCGCACAAATCAAAATGAATGATCTTTAAATTTATACATAATCCAATCTTTTCCACAAAATGTTGGCATTTCATTATTGAAAAGTTTTAAAGCTTCTTTCATTTGAATACGGTATTGAACATTTGCAGTTTCATCATAACAAATTTCAATTTTGCAAAGTGGTGCTGCATTTTTCTAAAAAGTATACTGTAATTCTAAACTCATAAAAAATAAAAATCTTACTTTTAAAAATTGAAGAAATGTTGGAATTTCAAGTAATTCATTTGCAAATTTGAATGTAAATCTTTGAATTTTATTCTTTAAAACAAGCCTTGATAATTCTTGATTATTTACAGCCAAATTTTGACAGCGGAAACTAAAAAAAGTTTTTTATCACAAAAATAATGTACAAAAGATGAAACTTACGTATAATCAACAACACTTGAAGAAGCTTGAAGAATTTCATTCAAATTTGCACGAGTTGTTCCATCAGCATGAGTAAAAAAAGTTTCTTCAAGTTTTAAAACTTTGCAATTATTTCCTTCCATCAATTTTTGAAAAGTTGTCATTGGAATTGTTTGAGATTGTAAATGAATAATTACAGGTTCAAATTTCTTAACTTTTGACATTATCTGTTGTGTTGAATCATTAAACATTGAAACAAAAATTCCAGTAATCCAAAGATCATTTAGATGTTGAAATGATTGATGCCGAATTGAACATGATAGAGAAAGTTCTTTTGAATTAGCTTTTGGTGGTGGTGGATCAGGTGCAGGAATACCAGGATGAAAATGATTTTGAGGTGGAGGTGTTCCTTCAACTTTAATACTGTAAACAGGAACAAGTCTTTTCTCATAATAAAAATATTTGCAACTTTTATAAAGTTTAATTCGAACAGCAAATGATGCATTCTTCATTATATACCACATAATTGGCTTAGTAATTGAAAAATATTGTGGAACAAATTTTGAAGTTTTGAATGGTGTTGGAGCAAATTCTGATCTGTCTAAAAATGATAAAAAGTTAATATCGAAATAATTACCGTAACCTAAGGAAGCCAGTATCAACTCCAAAAAATCCGTTAAAAAGTTAAAGTAAAACTTACTAAGTCGATTTTGATTAAATCTTAAAACAGGACTTTCTTTAAATATTTCTCGATCAAATGCTGGCAAGCTTTCACTTTTTCCCATATTAATAAATGGCTTTTCACATAAAAATAATGTTGGAAAATATGTTGACCATTTTTTATTTCGATTTAAAGCAACTCGATCATATGTTTTATCAATTTCTGCTCGCAATTCTTTAAACATATTCTTTGGTACAACATCTTCAAGATCATATCCCAAAAACATATGAAGTTCTCTAAAATCCACAGAAGCAAGGTGCAAAGCTTTTTGAATCAATTCTTTAATATCTTCTGCAGTTCCATGATTAAATGTAAATGAGATTGCATCAATCCACCAACGAGAAACAGGTTCTTCAAGTTTTGCATAATATTCAATTTTATCAAGATATTTTTCACGCATTCCAAGATCTTCAATAAAGAAATTACAGTATCGGCAATAAATTAATAGAATCCACTAAAAAAGTGAAACAAATTAAAAGTTGCATAAACAAAAAAATAAGTACAGATCCTAGTTAATCTCCCTCCGTAAAAACTTTAGATAATAATTAGTTTCATCTACAGTATCTACCGTTATGTAACTGGCAATAGACAGGTATTGCACAAGGTTACTGTAGCACCTAAAGCTACACCGCAACAACAACCAGATATAAAGCCACTACAGCTTCAGTTTTAACATTACAGTAACCCGACGATGTTGTTCCTGAATACACAACGAATTCATAAAGCTTTCAAGTGTCCCGTTTAATCTCCATAAAAAATGAATGGCCCCGGGTTTACTGTATCACCCGCTAATCCACTCATTTTCCCTCAAAAAACCCTTACCATATCCTTTGTACTTTCCAAATAACGAATATAAAGCTTCCAAAGCTTTTTATTCAAAAATTCTCTTGCAATTCTTGCTTCAATATTTTGTTTAATAAAATCAAGATCTGGTAAAGCAGTTAAAGCTTTCATCCATTTTGCTTCATCATTATAAAATTCACACAATTTATTATAAACAATTTTAGAGCTTTGATATACACGATAAACTTTAGGAAGCATTGGACTTTCTAAAAAGGATAAGCATTTAGTTGTAAAAACAAAAGTAGTAACAAACCTGTAAGACGAATATACTGATAATAAAGATCATCAAGATGTTCATGTGGGTATGAAAAGCCATCTTCAAGTTGTTCCTTTGACATGTATTTAATTTTTGCATAGCGATATTGACTTGCTTCCATAGTTTTTGTGAAAGGTTTTGACTAAAAGTTATCTTATTAGTGGGTGGAAAAGAAAAAATATACAAAAACATACACTTAAAAACAAATATGGATAAAGCTTTTCTGAATAAAATTGTGATAAAGCTTGATTTGCATGATCTTCAATGGTATATGAAGGAGCTTCGATATCTTGGAGCAATCTAAAAAGGATTATTAGTAAAAAAAGAGTAAAAAAAGACAATAAACTTACTCTAAGAAATCATACCAAAGTGGCGGAATCATAAAATAACTCTGAAGAAACTTTTCACAATGTTTAAGCTTTTCTTCATTTGTTGTAGCAGCTAAAAGATTTTGTCGAAGATCTCCACATGCTTTTTGATAATATGGTGGTAAAGATTCAAGATTTATTGTATGTACTCCGTTCATTGTTGTTCATAGAAGCAACAAAAAAAAGCAGCATAGAAAAGATAAGATAAAAGAATTAAACCACTAAAATTAATCACTATCAAAGGAATGGAAAAGCTTGGAAAACAAACGATGATAAAAAACACAAGCGATAACAAAATGTTATGAATGTTCGAAAGACTCTTTTTTTGTTGAAGCAAAAATTTTGCATAACATTTTTTTGCGGCAAAAATTTTGTTTGGCAAAATGGAACCAAAAAAATGATGTCAAACTAAAAAATTACTGTAAATTTTACATAATTTTTGTACATTCAAAGTTCTTGACTGCAGTTTAATCTACAATTATGAAAGGTATTTTTATTGTAAATAAACAAACAAACAAGTAGAAAACAATTATTAAAGCTTAAAAATTTTATTGCAAATTATAAAAATATCACAAAACAGTTTACATCAACATATCCACCATCTACCACTTGCACCATTAATCTTTGCAAATAGCAGCCAATTGTGGAACTAATTCATCGATATCTTTGATTGATAAAAATGTTAAATCCATATCTTTTCGAACATTAGGATTACTTAAACGACATGGTTCTGCTGTTTGTACAGTATCTATCCATTCTTTTGGAATATTATCAACACCAAATCTTGCACCAATTAATGCTCCAACAATACATCCATTTGTATCTGTATCACCACCACGAGCAATAGCATCTTCTAATCCGGAAGAAAAAGATTTTGCATGAAGAAGTTGATAAAAAGCTGACTGAAATGCAACCTAAAATCGTAAGAACTTAAAGTATAGCAGTAAAAAAGCAAAGATGGACAAACTCCAATAAAACCTTGATGTTCAGCATCTCCGTTGATTGTTTTAAAAGGCTGCGAAAAATCTTCTTGATAAAGTTTTACAGGGATATCATGTGTTTTAGCATCTTTGAGATATTCACGAATCATTGGAGTTTCAGTTGATTCAAATGCTTCATCAAAAGCTTCCTAAAACAAATAAATAACTTTAGCTGGATATTTTTAATAAAAAAACACAAACAGTAATACTTTTTCCTTTTAATAAAGCCGCTAATGCCACACAATAAGTTGCAACAGCATCCCAAACAATTGGATTTGCATGTGTAAGACTTGAATCAGCTTTTGCAGCTTCACGAAGCCTGAAAATTATCATTAACAATAAACCTATACACCAAAAACTTACTCTTTTGTACTCAAATTCCTAAATGCAATAGCCAAAGGCGAAATTCTCATTAAAGCTCCATTGCTAAAACTTTGAGTATTACGTTCTTGAACATTTTTCTTTACTTGTTCATATACTTGTTTCTTTTGTTCTTCTGTTATTTCATGCCGCCAGTTTGGTGTTATTTTATTATCTAAAATAGCAATGTCAAAATATGTAGTAAATAAAATAATAAAACAACCTGCTTGAGAAAATAAATCAGTATGTAAAGCTTGTTGAGTTGTAAATCCAGAATCAGAAGGTTTAGTACCACAAAGCCAATACGAATATGCACATGCAACATCAACTTTATCAAAGCCTTTTTTAGCAATTAAAGATCGAGCTAATGATAATGCCATTTCTGTGTCATCAGTAAACTAAAACA
>CABFKP010001970.1:0-11880 GCA_901779475.1 Panagrolaimus davidi
CATTCGTGATTTTCAGGCAAACTGAGAGTCTTGAAACGAAAATGCATCTTTATTTAATAAAAAAATTTAAAAAAGGGTCATTTTCGTTTCAAGACTCTCACTTTGCCTGAAAATCACGAAAATCCATGATTTCGAAACCGTATCAAAACGTCCGCCTCCTTTAAAACTACACTTATTAATTACACTTTACTTTTTTTCTTGTCGAAATGATTTTTTTGGTCTTTTTTGATTTTCGACATACATGCGTGTGTCTCTGAAATTTCGAAACATTTGTTACAAAACTGATGCATTTGTTTTTCCGTTTGCTGAAAGAAAAGCTCTTTTTTTATTTTCTAAAAATTTTTTCGCAAATATCTCTTTT
The DNA here is from genome assembly GCA_901779475.1 of Panagrolaimus davidi. NCBI lineage: Eukaryota > Metazoa > Nematoda > Chromadorea > Rhabditida > Panagrolaimidae > Panagrolaimus > Panagrolaimus davidi. The sequence continues at coordinate 362 of CABFKP010001970.1, forward strand.
TTTTTTAAATTTGTAAAAATATTTGAATATTGTATAGTTTCTTTTGCTTGTTTTTTCTAAAATTTCAATTAAAAATTTGAAAATTGTGAAAAAATAATGCAACAAAAAAGAAGTTAATGAACCATTTACTGTTCAAACATGGTTCATTAATAATTTGAAAAAAATGTATTTTTAATAAATCACAAAAATATGAATAAGTTGTTTTTGCTGTTTACATTTTAAATTTTCAGAATGTTCATTAATAGTCAATTAATGAACATTCTGAAAATTTCATTAACCATTAATGCTACAAAAGTTATGCTGCCTTGTTTTATTTTAACATTTTATTGCAAAAGAAGAAAGACATTTTTACACAAAATACGTTCCACTAAAAAAGTTAGATTTTTTTTTAATTTTTGAATATTTTGCTGTTTTTGTAATTTTATATAATTTTTTTGAAAAATAACAAATATTTCTTTAAGCTAAAAATTATTTGAAAAAAACGTTATTTGCATTTTGTTTTGTTTTTCTCATTTAATATATTTTTGTATTAAAAACACAAAAAATCAAGCGAAGATTTGTTTTCTTTTTTAAAAACGAAGAAAACAAGAAAATAATGCTCGATTGTTTTTTTATACAAAAAATCTAAAACATCCCACTTTTTATGTTTCTTGTTTTTATTTTCACAAAAACAGTTGACAAAAAACATAAAAAATTGATGTAAACTATGTTTTTAATGGCAACAAAATTTTGCATTTTAGCAGCGACATCTTTAAACTGCAACAACAATAAAATGTTGCAGTTTAAAGATTGCCAAGTTGTTTTCCATTTACTGATTACAGTATTATTTAATTATGATTTTTTAAGTCGGTGATTTAGTCAAAAAACTAGTTTTTATTCCACAGTGGAAATAATGTTTTTCTTTATTTCAATTTTACTAACTATTCACTGTATTGCAAAACCAATATCAAAAACGTTTCCATTTAATCGATTTGCACCGTCAAAAAATCAAAAAGTTTTTTTGCTACCCATGTTTTCGGCCATGATTAACATAAAAATAAAAATTTTGAATTTCAATCTTTACTCGAACAGCTGTTTGTGGCTTTTATCTATTTTCCGCAATTGAAAAACAAATTAATAACAAACACTTAAAAAAACGAACCATTTCATTCAAAAGCAAATGTTTTTCTAATCTTTTTATTGTCTTTACACAAAATCAACTGTTTTATAAGCTCTTTTTAAATTCATAGCTTTATAAAACTAATATTTTTGACACATCATCTCGAATCAAAGTTTATTCAACAGTTTAATAAAATTATTTGTCCCTTTGAAAAAAAAATTCGTTTTAAAAATTTTTTTTAATCCTTTTTTTAATTGTATCTATTTTAAAAAAAGTTTTGTTATAAATTCAGAAAATGAATCTAATTAAATATAAGCAATAACAATAAAAAAACAAAAAATAATAATTTTGAGAGACGAGATGATGTGTGTCAATCTTTAGCACCTGTTGGTCAACCACTTTTTCGCAAACAAAAGTCCGCGACAAAACTTTCGGCAATCAATTAAAAAGCGTTTTTACGTTTTACTTATTAGAGAAGATTTTTGTGCTGATAATTAACGTAAAACTTTTGTCATGACTTTTTATTGTCTTTGTTCCAAAATAGATTACAGCATAGGTCTCACTGAAACCATTAAATAAATTGGTAGAATTTTATATTTTTTTATTAAAAAGGTCATAAAAATAAGCAAAAAGAATAAAATGAACAAAAAAGTCGTCAAAGTCTATTTGCTTCATTTAAACTATTTAGCAAGAACATTCAGGTGATTTGTGTTGTTCGCAACATTTTTGACGATTTGCACAGTCATCGTATTTAAATCTGCTGAAGCATTTGTTTAGGGCTTTGGAGTACTAAAATGGATATTTTATTAAAATCACAAACTGAAATAAAATATATTTTTTTCAGCTTTTGGGTTTTCGGACCAGGAACTTGAGGAACACATATATTTAATTTCCTTTTCGCAACGTCTTTCACTATTGCGAAAAGGAAATTAAGAAAAGAAATAAATTAAGAAAAGGCGGAATTCCGTAAAAAAAAACAGAAATTTTGCACAGCCTTATTTCTGAATTATTTGTTTTTTCAAGACCAAAAAGCTTTACCCTTTTGACTCGATGACTTTGAGGACCAACAACTTTTGGATTAGCATCATCTGCTAAACCTTCGATACCAAAAGCAATTAAGCAAACTAACAAAAGAAATACGACCAAAAATTTCATAGTTTCAACACTTTTCAGTTATTTTCTTGTCTCGAGAATTGCTTTTATATATGAATTTGCTCTTGAATTAACCGTTTTTTTTTTAAAGTGTTTGTTATTAATTAGTTTTTCAATTGCGGAACATAGATAAAAGCCACAAACAGTTGTTCGAGTAAAGATTAAAATCCAAAATTTTTATTTTTATGTTAATCATTAAAACTGAGCACTTTTTCAGTTTTATTTTGCAAAATCGTTTTGGATAAAGATTTATTATAGCTGCCAAGTCTAATGTTGTATAAGCAAAATCTATCATTATACACAAAAAAACCCAAATAAAACAAATAATTTTTTCGAAATTTTTAGAGAATTTTTAAATAAAATATTTGCCAAAATAAAGTTTTTTTTAAAACAGGCGGATTATGTGATGGGAGATTTTAAGTTCGTCCAACTTATTATGCAGACTAAAATTTCTCTGTTTCTTATTTTATTATCGGAATGACGAACGCACAATAAAAAATAATACAAAACATGGCGAACATGGCATCCGCTTTTGCATTCTTTTTTATTAAGCGAAAGGAATGCTTGTCGTAAAAAAATATTTTTTAAATGAGGTCTCTCTTTTAAGAAAAGAATAAAGTTCAGTTTCTTATTTAAAGCGAAACGAGCTCGTCAAGATGCTCCGACTGGGGAAGCAAAAATACCAAATGACATTGTTCAAACGTTGTCCAAAGAAATTTTTAGATCTGATGACGATGATAAAAATGACCATGGCCGATTAAAAATACATCAAAAAGAAGCTAAAAAAAAAGTTTAGCTTCTTTTTGATGTAAAAAAAAAAGAAAATTTGAAGATTAAAACTGAAGAAAATCAACAAAAAACTGAAATTATTAAAGAAAATGAACAACTTCGAAATCAAATGTCTATCATGAATACCGATTTTCAACAATCAACAATGAAAATGATATTATTGAAACACCAATTGGAAAATGAATTATTAATCAAAGATGAACAAAATCATGAAATATCAAAAGAAGCTGAAAGAATTCGTGAAAATTTGTCAAATCAAGAAATTACAATTTTTGAAACAAATAAGGAAATTAAAGAATTGGAAAAAACTATTTTGAAATTTAAAAATGAACAAAAATTCCATCAAAATGAAACTTTACAAAAGGAAAAAAGAATTCAAAATCAATCAATAAGTTATGTTCAAACTTCACCTGAAAATTTTGTTGTTTCTGAAAAATGTCGAAAACAAAAGAAAGTTGAAAACGAAGAAAAGGTTTCATTTTGGATTATTATTATTATTAATAAAAAATTATATTTTAGGGGACTGAATCGAATCAAGAAAGTGGTATTGAAATTTCAAATGTTACAAATATTATGTCATCACCTTCTCAATTGATTCTAGCTGAAACAGATGACGATCTTCCACCTCCACCATCATTCATAACAACAGCAAAATTTATGATTTTTCACCGTCAAAATTTACTTCTTCAACTCCAATGTCGCTTAAATCTTCCGCTATTTTTGAATCTTCAATGGAATCAAATGTTAAAATGCTACCTCCAATTGCACCAAAACCAAAATATGTTTCATCTTCTTCAGTACCATCAGAATTACCACCACCACCTCCATCAGTTGAATATTTTAATACAAGTTTTCCATCAAATCAATCTTCATTTTCAAAAATTACTCCAAAAAGAACATTTTCTAGCGTTCATCGAATTTTATCTGCAGATCTTCAAGCTGAAATTCAAACGCCAAGAAAATTGAAATGTGTTAAAAAAGAAATTGAAGAAAGAAAGAAAGCAAAATTTCAAAATGAAAAAAGTGATAAAACTCTAGATTTTAAAACTCTTTTATCTCAAAGAAATAAAGTCAATACAAATATATCTTTCGATGATAAAGAAAATGATAGTGATGGAGAAGAATGGAAATGATTATTTTTGGTAAATTTTATTTGTTTTGTCTTTTTTTTCCGTTTATGTACATACTTTTAAATTTTTTACGTACTCAAATAAACATGTTATACTTTTGATTAAAAGATTGAAGTCAAAATTTAATGAGTTTTTAAATGTTTTTTCGAAAATTTAACAAAAAATAAAAATGCAATTAATTTTGTGATCAAGATTTTTAAAGGGCATTGAATTTTTTAGCAAGAATGTCACTTTCCAGAAAAATTGATATTTTTTGTAGGGAAAACGAAATGGAAAATTTTTGCGTTTTTTTTTATTTAAGAATAGAGAGTGAAGACAGGGGTTATTTCGAAAATCGTGACATAACATTTAAGCAGTGTTGGCGGTCTTTCGGTCTTCGGTCCGGTCTTTCGGTCCATTTCGGTCCGGTCCGGTCCGGTTTTTCGGTCGACCGAGACCGTGGACCGGAAAAGTTTCGGTCTGATCCAAAGTTATTTCATCTTTTTTTCCATTTTTTCACGTAAAAACCGTTCAAACTTTTACTCCAATGAAGAAATTATGATAATATACCCAGATATTTTTAACAAAAAAGGTCTAAAAAATCAAAATCAAGGAAAAAATGTCGGACCGGAGGACCGTGGACCGGAAAAATTTCGGGCGACCGCCAACACTACATTTAAGGGTGAATCATTGCTGTTTTTTATAAAACCGCCTTCTCTGTTTTGCAAAATGTTTTTAGCGAAAAACTAAGTTCCAGATCAATAAATTTTTAATTGTAAAACCGTTTTTTAAAAGCGATAAACGAAATCAATTATGTTGTTTTTGAATATTTTAAAATATTAAAAAAAAAACTTCTGCTAAAACGAATGTGTTTGCAAGCAATATTAAAAAAGTTTGAGGTGGATGCTGAATGTCAATTATACAATAAATAATGCTTATCACAATTGCAATGAAAATACTAACGAAATGATTGCAAAATGTGCGGCATACTATTATTCATTTTTGATGTCAAAAAATGATAGAGGTTGTTGTAATATTGTATGAACTTATAAAGAATGTTGTTTATACGACAAATATTGTTCTTTAGATCATTAACATTCTTTGGAACGACATGACTAATACGATATTGAAGTAAATCACTTGTTTCTTTTTTTCGTTGTATTCCTTTCACTTGACCCAATAACCTTTTGTTCATCATTAATTATAAAAACGAATACCAAAAGTGTTGAAGCAAATTCTGGTCCACGTGGAAGCGGAATAACAAAAGCATCAGTTGGAAAAGATTTTGTTAGATTGCACTGTACAAATCCTGGGAGCAAATTTCGACAGGCACTTCGAGAACCTAAAATTGCAATGTAAGATAAAAAAAGAGATGGAAAAATAGTTACCCAATCTTGCCAATCGTTTCAATTGAGAAAAATAACATTTTCCAACACATTTTAAAACATAAAATGCATTAATATAAAAATTAAAATAATATAAAAACGAAGAAAAACAAATTTTGCATATTTAAAATTTTTTTTTGCGAAAATATAGCTTGTTTAAAACAATTTCTTTTTAAAATTTAATGAAAAATGTTGCATATTTAATATAAGACGTTTTTATTATTTTCTTCAAATATTACTAATTTAAAAAATTTTCTGTTAAATATTAAGTTTTAATATTGCTTATTCTTTTTAATTTACACTGCCGCATTTTACTATTATTTTTTTAAATTTGGCTTACACCGCCAACATTTTTTTAAAGAATTTTAAAATTGTAAGTTCCAAAAATCTTTAAAAAAAGAAAAAAGAAATCTCGAAATTAATGAATTTTAAAGTTCAAAAGGCTGTGCATAAAATTAGAAATAAGTTAAATAATAATTTTGATATTCTTTTTTCCGTGAAAATGTTTTTCTACGCTAGATGCACCTCGTCACTTTTGGTGTGATCAAAAACTTGCGAGCATTCACTTAAAAATCTCGTTCATTTTATTTTATTATTTTACAAATTGTTCTCCGGGTACAACTGAAAAAGAGTCTCAATATCTGCAAAAAAGCTTCTTTTTTTAAATTTTTCTTTTAGTAAAAACAATTAAATTTATTTATTTGAAATATCGTTTTTGCAAAAGCAAAATTATATATTGATTACTTTGGGTTCTTACTTTAAAAGGGTTTATTTCTTTGTACTTTCTGCAAAAAATAAAAATGAAAAGTTGGGATTCTTTCATAGAAATTTTTTATTTATTATTGGTTTAATTGATTTTGGAGGATCATGTTAGTATTTAGTTTATTGTGTTTTACATTTTATTGTATTACTTTTTATTTATATTAAACAAGTATAAAAAAATACAAAAAATTCGAAAAAAAAATGATTTTTTTGGTCTTTTTTGATTTTTGACATACATGCGCGCATCTGCGAAATTTCGTAACATTTGTTACAAAACTGATGTATTTGTTTTTCCGTTTGCTGAAAGAAAACCTCTTTTTTTCTTTTCTAAAAATTTGTCGCTAATATTTTTGCCACCAACAGTTATTATTTACTGAGCCCCCATTTCACCAACGGTGATTATTTGTGATCTTGGCTTTGGTGTAAAGTGTGAGGGATTTTTGCGTCTGCTCTTTACTGTCTTTACTGAAACAAGTATGGAAAAAAACAAAAAATTCAAAAAAATCTATTTCACAAAAAGTCTGAATAATCGATGTTTCCATTTTTTCAAGTCTTTTCTATAAAAATATTTCAATCAGAAAAACCAATGCGGAGAAATATAGGCTCATTCGCACTTGCCCACTTTTTTCAATCACACAATGCCAAACTGTGTGAAAATAATTTGTGAAAAACGCAAATAATATTTTTTTTGTAAATTTCAATCATTTAAATTTTTTTTATTATTATAATTGCATATTTGAATAATACAATAGTAAAAAAATTTACAGAAAAAGGATAAGTTCAATTTGTAATTCAGTTAAAAACTTTAACACAAAATGATAACCTAGTCTTTCTTCTAAATTCACTGATATCATATAACCATCCCATCCAAGATTATTGATAAATTTCTTTAAGTCAACTTCTGAAATAAAAAAATCGATAAAGAAATGCGTAAGAACTATCATGGCATTACCAATGGAACCAAAAGACGATATTCCAATTTTGGCTAAAGAGTTGTTAAAAATTCCCCAACATCCTAAAAGCAGTAAAGTAAAATGGCCTACGGATGAATAAATAATAAAGACTTTAATTTCAAATTCAACAAATGAAATCGAAGTCACAACAATCTTAACCAATTTCCTACACTACAACAATTCACAAGCGACATATTAAAATTGTTTTCCTTTACTTTTGAAAACGGCCAAAAAAGAAAGAAAATCAACAAGATGGAAAAAGAAGAGCTTTTGAAGTATCACCATTTGTTTACTTTTAATAAAATAAGGGGTGACGGTAAAAGAAAATACGAGAGGGTACGCCCTCTCATTTTTTCTATCTGGATCACAAGAATTTCATTGGCAAATTCGGAGGAAAGTTATTTAATACGTTGTACAAAACCGTGACAAAGTTTGGATGACCCCCCAGATAAAAAATGTAATTATTCAAGATGCGTTCCTTATGTAAAAGATGGGAAATGGAGCAAAGATGATAGTGGATTGTTTATTGATTGGGTTAATGGAAATCATTTTGTTCCTATCATTGGTGTATAATTTAATTATGTAAGATTTCCATGTAATAAATCAAAAACTTTTTTGGATAAAGATCATAGTTAAAACAAATTGCAGAAGAATTGTTGCAAACTGAGATTTCCTTGCATTTATTTGACTTTATTAAATGTAAATATTAACAGAAATAAATCAAAAATAATTAAAATTTATAAAAACTTATTTGTGTTTGTACAGATAAAAAAGATGTGTTTTTCACAAATTATTTTCACACAGTTTGGCTTTGTGTGATTAAAAATAGTGGGCAAGTGCGCAAACTTTCACACACTGTGTGAAAAAAAAGTGGGCAAGTGTGGATCAACCGAAATATTTGATTTGAAAAACATCATTTATATTTCCACGATGAGCAAAAATATAGCATTTACGACGCCTCCTTTTTTGTTTTTACAATTTTTTTAGGGAGAGAAAGAAAAGGCAAACGTCTTTTTTTAATAGAAAAAATTCTTAAAAACAAGTTTTTGAAGAAACACCAAATGTACGCTTTTTTGTTATATTTTGAATTTTTTAATATTATTGAAATGTTCAAAATAATTGCCATAAGGGTTGTCAAACTTTGAATTTTTAAACAAAATAGATATGCAAAAGGAGGGAAAAATCTTAAACATAGTGATCATACAATATAGATTCTAAAGAGAAGATTTTTTATTTTACAACAAAAGCCTATTTTAAAAAAAGAGGTCCCACATAAATCACAATCTTATCTCTGAAATTTTTTCCTGTTTTGCTATTTTTTTTAAAGTGTAACTTGCGTTTTTACATTTAAAAAAAATTATTTTTACTTTCCTGAGTGTAAGAGCAATCTATTTTTCGTTAAAAAACATTTACAAATTTTTTAAAATTTAAAACTGAAATCACTTTTAATTGTTTTACTTATTTTTAACGGTAATTTTTGATATATTCAAGGAAAATAACCACGAAATAAATGAAGACTGAAATAATCAATTTTATTTTTCAATGCATTCAAACAGGTTTTTGAACGAACTCATTTGTAATAATCTGGCATAAAAATTTTAATAGTGTTCAAATAATAGTACATTCGCAGTAAAAATCAAACAACGATGACCTTCAACAGAAAAAAACAAGAAAATCAATAAAAAAAAATAAAAAATGCAGTCTATTTTCCGGAAAAATTTAAAGAAATGTTATGACTTATTGTTTTTTTTGCTGCAAAATAAAGAGCATCTTTTGGATTGAATTGTGTCTTTTTCTATTAAAGCTCTTGCGGCAGACGAAACATTTAGAAAAAATTATTTGAATATTTTATTAAAAAATTTTTTTAACATGTTTAAAAATTTTAAAAAAAGTAATGACATACTCAATTTTTTGCTCTACTGTGCAGTCGCTTTAGATTTTTAGCTCTCAATATTTTATTTTTCAAATTATATTTTATTTCAAATCAAATATTCATCAAAAAAAAAAGTTTTTTTTTCAAATATTTTATTGATTTATATTTTCTCAAATATTTTATTCTATCCTTTTAAAAATGTCATCTGAACTTGAAACACTTATGGCTGCAATTCAAAACAATATTTCTGAAGGTGATTTTCAAAATTTATGTGGTCAAATTCAAAAATTAAATGGTCAAATTCATAGCTTAAATGTTCAAGTTCAAACGTTAACTCATGAAAAAATTTGTGATGAAAATAATTATTTAAAACAAATTAAAGTTCTTTCTGATAAGGTTATGACTCTCCAAGAACAATTACTTCAACAAAAGACTGGTTTTGAAATGCCTCATTCTGATTTTATTAATCAACCTTCTGCACATATGGATACATCTTCTCCATCATCAAATATTTCTAAAGAACCTAAACTTTTAAATCAAAGTATTACTGGTGTTGTTAAGTTTTTTAATATCGAAAGGAAATATGGAATCATTAATTTTAAAACTAATGAAAATGGAACTGAAACTTTAAAAAATGCTTTTATTCATGCTACTAATATTTCAAAATCGAAAATTGTAAAACCAGAAGAACGAAATTTAAAACCAGATGAAACTGTTATATTTGATTTATATGACACTGGAAATGATAAATATGTTGCAAAAAATGTTACTGGTCCAAATGGTGATAATGTTCAAGGTGTCTATGTAGTATATCAAAAACAAAATACAAGAATGCCAAATCAACGCCATTATCAACCAAATTATCGAAATCAACCTCATCCAAGAAGTCAATCACGTCCACGTTCATATTCCATCCGACGCAATCAACCAAATGACTATCAACAAGTTGAAAGAAATATTTTTCGTTCCCGACGTCAATATTAAAAAACAACTCAAATGCATAATGTTTAACGCCCAATCTGTCCGGAACAAACTTCACATTCTCTCGGAAATCCTCTCGTCTTCTTCTCATCAATTATTATTAATTACTGAAACATTTCTTAAAAAAATTAATACAAATGAATCTATTATCGGAAATAGTCCTTATATTTTATTACGCAATGATCGTCCTGTAAAAGATGGTGGTGGTGTTGCTATTTTAATTTACTCAAAGTTACTTTATATTCCAATAAACCATGATTATCAAAATATTATTGCTGTTGATATTATTCAAAATCAAAATTCATCCACTAGATATATATTGATTTATCGTCCACCAAATTTTTCAAAACCTCAATGTATAAAACTTTTTGATAATGTTCGTGACATTATGCATATTCCATCAATTTTTCCAATAAAAATTTTATTTTACTTGGTGATTTCAATTACCCGCATATTAGTTGGGATTCCGATTTATCAACTCAATCTGGTGATGCTTATCCGCTCATTGATTTTATGCTAGAAAAACAATTGCATCAACATGTAAAAGAACCTACAAGAAAAAATAATATTCTCGACTTAATCCTTTCATCTGATCCTCAAAGTGTTATGGATATTGAAATTAAAGATCCGATTGGTGACCATAATGTTATTTACTTTAAAACTTCAAATGAATATGATTCAATTAATGAAAAATGTGATTACAAAGATTTTAAAAATGGTGATTATGATGGTTTAAATAATTATTTTATTTCTATTAATTGGGAATCTAAATTAAACAATATTCTCTTCTCAAATGATAAATATGATTTTATTCGTGAAAAAATTATGGATGGCATCTCCAAATTTGTACCAACAAGAATTTATGATACCGCCAAAAATATTCCAAAAAATCTCCAAAATTCTATGAATTTTTATGTTAAATTTTCTCCAAATCCATCAAAAACTACTGTAATCAACCAATCCATAAAAAAGCTGAATAAAGAATTTATCAAACTCACCAAAAATCAACAACGAAAATTATTTCTCAAAAGAACTCAAGAATCCACTGCTGAAAGAAAGAATGTTAAAAATTTATTCAATTATGTCTCTCCATTTTTAAAACAAAAAACTTCAAACATTCCTATATTTTTTTCAAATGATAAACCTGCAAAGAAGCTGATCTCAGATAAAGAAAAGGCTGATACTCTTGGAAAATTTTTTGCTTCAGTATATAATCCATGGTCGTCACCAGTGTTGTACCGGACACTTTTTATTGACTCCGACTCCGACTCCGACTCCGACTCCGGAGTCGGAGTCGGAGTCATTGGAGTCGACTCCGGAGTCGGAGTCGATGGAGTCGACTCCGGAGTCGACTCCAGCATAAAAAAAGTTTAAAAAGTACTCAAAACGCTTTTTTAATGCATATTTGCTTTATTA
>CABFKP010001980.1:0-11877 GCA_901779475.1 Panagrolaimus davidi
AAAAAAAAACAAATGCAAATTTGAATCTAAAACTACTAAAGTTCCATGGTTTTCTTTTTTATAATCACTTCTTCAAAAAGACATTGGGGAAGCAATTAAAATTTTAAAAAAATACAATATATTTCGAAATAAAAAGATCATATTATATAAGAGTAAAACGAATAACAAAAGTTGGTTCATATTACTGTAAAATAGATAACAAATTAACGATTATCAATTAGTACAAAAAATCTTCTATAATACAATAATATCAATACAAATAAAAATAATAGAATTTTAACATAAACAGCTAAATTATTAATCTGCTCAAAGTTTCCAATATTTCCCAAAAAATTTATATCCTATTATTACGTTTTTTACATAAAAACCAAAAATTTATGATAACACTCATTTTTTGTTAGACAAAAGTAATAATAAAAAAATTTTTATTAAAAAAAATTATTAACCGGTAAAAACAAAAGGTTACACGCATTATTAAATTTAAAAAATCATAATAGAAGCACTATCCTTGCCTATAGCTTATAGAAAAAGAACTATTAACAAGCTAAAAAATAAATACAAAAACTGCAAGAAAAAGTAATTTAAAAATTCCATTTTGTGGATTAAAATAAGTCATAAGCTTAAAAGGAGTAGATTTAGAAATACAAATGGCAGAAACAAAAGAATAAAGAAGTATGAATTATGAAGATTTTGCAAATTGAATGTAAACATTGAATAAAGCAAGCATAGTACATAGAATAATTGGACCAAAAATTGCACCTTGAAAACCGAGCCAATAAATGCCACCAATCACTGATAAACCAGTTACATATGGATGTGAATTTCTAAAAATAGGAAAATTTTTATATGCTAAATATAAATGTATACTTACTTCACTTCTCGGTAAAATGCAATATCAGCAAACATTAACGGTGCAATGGACATTACAGTAAAAACAATACCAGCTGCCATTTCACCACGAATAAGGTAAAGTTCAACAGCTCCAAAAATAAGAACAGAATACGGTGGGACAATTGGAGTCGCAGCTAAACATGCAGCCAAAACTAAAAAAAAATATTTAAAATTAGATTTAAAAAACACTAAATATTGCTTACTTGAAGGTATAAATATAACATTGAGATCAAACAAACTATGAACAAATGCAGTGTAAAGTCCCCAAAATACAGCCATTTTTGCAGAAAGAACAAAAACACTTTGAATAGATTCTTCTATAGCAGTTGTAATATGAGCTTCATCATTTTCAGTTTCCTTTTCTAATTCTTCTGCAGAATTCTTTCCCATAACAGTTCTGCAAACCAAATCAATCCATGTAAGTGGAAGCCAACGATCAAAACTATTTGCTAATAAATAATACACAACAGAAAGGAAAACAATTATTTCAATGAAAAAGCTGAGAAGTTCAAATCCAAACGCTAATACAATGCCAAGGAAAGATCCAAGTACTGTAGAAATTAAAGAAACATTCAAAAGTACAACACCCCAAAGTGATTGAGCAATCTAAAGATTACATATATGTTATATATCCCGAAAAAGCTATTTTTTCAAAAATGGCAGAAAAATGAGCATTTAATGTATTAAGATGGCGGAAACATGATCTTAAAATGGTTTGAACTAATTTTTGAATTAAAAATATTATTTTATTAAATGCTCATTTTTCCGCCATTTTGTAAAAAAAATGCTAGTTCGGGTATACAAAACAAAATAAATATAACAACTTACACTTAATACAGTATCAATGTTACTGGAAATTATATTAGTAATTTCACCTTTGAGAGATTCAAGATTTGTGGGAGTTGTTAAATGATCGACCCAATCAGATTGAGTAACAATAGCTTGAGAAGAAGCATTTAAGCTGTGAGCAAAACTTAATTTTTCTTCCCATATACGATAAAGATTATCTATAATCTAAAATTCAAATTTTATTACAGTAAAAATAAGATTAAAAAACTTACAAATTTAGCTTGATCTTCTAATTCATCTGCACGAAAATCATCTTTGGGATCTGCAAGTCGACGAATATTTGACGCTAGCCATTCTCTTCCCTGTTGATACGCCTTTTCAACATAATTATCAATGTGTATATCATGTTCACTCAACTGTTCTTCAGTATAATTACGAGCATTTTTAAGCCATTGTGGATTCGTTGATACAACATCACTTCCCAATTTAACAAGATGTACAGTTTCTTGTTGAAGTTGAAAAGCTGTGAATAAAATCATAAAAACGGTTAAAACTAAAACCAAGACCATAACAGCAATTGAAGAAATAAGGTCAACTTTTGTTCGAAGTGATGTCACAAACTAAAAAGAAATTAAAGTGAATACGGTAAATAAAGTTAAAGTAAAAACGCTTACAATTCTGTCACTTGTAAAAAGTAGTTTTACAAATTTTCTCAATGGCCCAGCGACAATTATTTGAATGATATAATTTACTTGATCGCCACATTTTTCCCATAAATTACGACGAAAATCTTCAATGGATTCATTAATACCTAATTTAGTGTCTAAAAATTACGAATTAAAACTATCAAACAAAATTTTTCTCACTTATTTGACGAATGACAGCAATGGTTAAAGGAATAAATATTAAGAAAAGCATCGAATCATGACGAACCAACCAAATTAAAACGCAGAGTGCAAAAATAATTTGAATATGAGTGTCACCAGATACGGCTTCTTCAAATTCAGGGCCATTATTTAGATCTTTGTCCTTAGGAACACCAGGTGGAATTATGTCAGTGGATGTTTTTTGAGCACTTGGAGTATTCTTTAATTCCTTCAAATCTTCTTCAGGATGCAAAAAACTATCTTGCGTTGTATTTGCAGAAACAGGAGGAGTTGGTGGTGGAGTATTTCCATCTCCTCCAATAATACCAGCAGAAATTAAAATCAAAATTGCAGCAGAAAGTGAAAAAGACATAACACGAAGTGGACCAAAAAAGCTTGAAATATAAGCAACCACAAAAACCCTATAAGATAAAAAAGGTAAGGCATATACATTAATGTATATACACAGCGTGATGTTTGTTGCGCTTTAAAAATGGTCTTCTGAAAGCCAGAACTTTTTCACCAGATCAGATAAAAAAATTCTGTCTTTACATTTTGCTCGTCTCATCTACACGTTCTGGCTTTCAGGAGATCATTTTTAAAGCGCAACAAACAGCACGCTGTGTATATGTATACATTTAATTACCAAATAGGTAAAGAAAGACTTCGGGCAAACTTTTTATGAACAGTTCCAGGAACTTGTACATAAAGCCAACCTAAATAAGCTGTTGAATATAGGATAATCATTGTCATAAATATTTTTGATTCAGTCATAAAATCAATAACACAATCAACACATTGATACATGCTTCCAATATAAGAAAGTAAAACCATGAATGATCTTTTATAGCTCAATATTTTCAATAAAAAATATGCTCCAACAAAATAAACACCCAAACGACTAAAAATTAAAACAAATTAACAAAAAATATTAAAATAATATTTACCTGCAAAAAAAATTAAATATTGAATCTGAAGTTCTTACTGTATATTTATATGGCAAAAAGATAATTCCAACAACCAAAGGCGTATCAGTTTGATCGAGATTTTCAAGCCATCCTAAAATTACATATTTCAAATTCAAAACTAAACTTAAATTTAAACATACCACCAAAGCAATGACTAATTTTTTTCTTTAACGGAAATAAAATAGTGCCAACCAACGTTGCCCATAAAATTGGCATTAAAAACATGTAAAGCATATTGTAGATTGCAAACAAACCAGCAAAGCATATTGCCAACTAAAAATAAACCAATAGCGATGATAATAATAATGTATAATAAAACAAACCAAAATGACAAACATGGCATTATATGATGCAATTTTAAATGCCAGCTTTTGATCATGATCAACAGCAAAATTGTCTATAATTGATCCCATATTCAAAGATTGCTTCACAATAAGTGAAAAACAATATAAAATAAAAACAGCTACAATCAAATAAAATGTTTTTTTCTAAAAAATTATAGTTGCTTATTTACAATTTCAACATCAAAAGTTTTTCCAAAACAACAAGAACACACACACAAAATAAAAAAACAACAAAAAACAAAAATGTTCTTACCACGATGAATAAATTATTAGCACATTTGAAAAAAACAACTTTGTAATACAAATTTCTATTACAAAGTTCTATTAATTCTACTCTTATTATAATATATTATAATAAGAGTAGACAAAAAATACAGAATAATTCAAGAAAAATGCATATTTAAATTGGTTTTGGGGGCTCAAATTTACTTTTGAATTAGATTGTTACAAACAATATTGTTGTGATTGAAAGAAATCAATCAAAATTGAGTTTATTTGAAACAAATAAAAGACAATACTGTACAACAAAGGTCATGAAGAATGCCAAAAAGATATGTATATCAAAAATTTTTAAAATAAAATACATTAATCAATTGTAATAACTTCGATAGGAGTGTGAGATTTACTTTGTATTGTTTCATTTTTGATGTGAGACGAGAACGAAGAAGAGATCGAAGGGACAAATCCCTTTTCATAAAATGATTTTGATGAGATATCTGCATCATCCTTAAATATTTAAAATCGTTAAACAAACAAATAAACTTCGAAAAGCATACCAAAGTTTTTATATTTGGGAGATAACGATGGACATTTCTGAAACAGTTTTTGAATTACGATTTTTGCTGTTTTCAAAAGGTAAACAAAAAATTACAGTCGAACCTCGTTATAACGTTTCTCAAGGGACCGTAAAAAAAAGACGTAATAACGAGGAGGACGTTATAACGAGGTCCATTTACAAGGATTTCGTTTTGGAGGGACTGCAGAGCAAGGATGTTATATCGAGGTAAACGTCATAACGAGGGACGTTATAATGAGGTTCGACTGTATTGTTACATCAATAAATCTAGACTTTTTTTAACAAAAAATTATCCAAATATTGCTTCAGATTAAGTACATTTATTTCTTACCTTCCATAAGTTTCAAGACCAAGACATTTTAATGAAAACGGATTATGACGAAGAAAAACGGTATCAAGTTTTGTACAAATTTGAACAATTTCAAGTTCATTAATATTGTTTAGCTACAAAAATGTTTTAAACAGCAAACTTTACACTTAAATTTCACTTACTTTATTGTATGAAACATCCAAAGTTTTTAAACTTTTACAAATAAATGCCAAAGACGTTACAATTTGTAAATTATCCAAAGAATTATATTTTAAAGAAATACCATTCAAATGCGGATATTTTCGTTTAATAAATTTCATTAACGAAAAAATCCCAGGAATTGAAGTTAATAAATTTGGTGGTAATCCTAAAATGGAATATAGTTTGTTAAATTTTATAAAAAAAAGTTATTACTTTTTTCGTTACTTAAATTATTTAAATTCAAAGAATTATCATTTTCATTAAAACGTTTTACCATAATTCCTTTTAAAGTTATATCAGTTGGAATATTTTTCTTGAGATAATATTTGCGACAAAAAACCACAGTAGCATTGATTAGGGGTTCACAAAGTAATTGAATATTTTTTGCTTGCTAAAATAACATATTAGGGATTGTCCAGAAGTTACGTAGCGGTAAAATCCAAAATCTGAACCCCACCCACCCATATGTAACGTTTTTTCCTTTGATCTTTGTCGCTTTTAATACGCAGAGTAACATTTGTGTTGATACCACTCACCCATAAAATCCGTTACGTAACGTCTGGACGCTCCCTTATAATTAAATGTAACAAAGTTTTTAACGAACTTTTGGATCAAGAATGAAAAAAATAATATTTTTTTGATTGATGCTTGGTGAAATTGGAAAAAAATCAGGAATATATTTGGAAAGATATTTTAATACTTTTACAATTCCATACGAGGCGCCATTTTTTATGATAACTTTATTAACCATAAAACAATCACAGTTTCGATGCTGAAAGATAAAGTAAAAAAGCGCATTAAATGAATGCTTGTAAAATTTACATTTTTCCATTGATTTTCGTTATTTTCTTCTTCTTGCAACTCAAAATGTACATGTCTGTGAGGTTCCTAAAATGGTAATATTATTAAAAAACAACATTTGAAATGTTTTCTTAAAACTAGTTAAAATAGGAACTGAAAATCGGGTTATTATTTTAAGAAGCGACCAGCTTAAGATAATTTTTCAAATTTTTAATTCTTCGTTTAAAAAAACAATGCGTTTTTGGATTGAATATTTAAAAAAAAACTACCTCAGTTTTTTCAAAGCTAATTAAAATAAATTTTTAAAATTTAACTTATTACTAAAAAAATTAGGAGCCGAATCATGTTCTCTCAAATCTTTAAATAAATGTGTTTACCTCGTCCAAAGCAGTTCTTTTTATTGCATCTTCAAGGCTAAAAGTCGGAGTCGCTTCATCGATGGATAATTCATGCAAAAGTGTATGAATAAAATGTGGCGCTTTGACATTAGCTGGCATTAATTTTGAATTAATATTTTATGGCCAAAATAAGATAATCTAAAACAATATTGTAAATTAAATAAGATTAAACCAGAAAAGTCATCATTTACAAAACGAAATATTTTTTAATCAATGAACAAAAAATTGCACAAAAAAGCCTTTTTAACGCATCAAAATAGGAAAGGCTAAAAAATCGAAATGTTAAACATCTTTAAAAAAGGAAAGAAAGTAATAGCCCCCATTCGCAAAAAAAAGTATGCCAAAGATGTTAGAAAAGAAACTTTACACTAAAAGAGTCGACGATGGTCGCCGATAAAGAAAAAAAACCAGCCAAAGTATTGTCTATCTCGCTTTTCTTTTACAAAAGGTGAATCACCAAAATGAAAGCAGATGTAAAAGAAAAAAATCAATTGAAGACATCTTTGATATCCTGTAATTGTCATATCAAATTAAACAAAAAAAGCAATAGCAAACATTCCTTTTTGGTTATCGAAAATATACTTATCATTAAAAAAGGAACGTTTTAACCCTCCTAATCAATGGAAAAAAAAACAATATTGTCTCATAACCTTAAATATTTATCAATCAAAAAAACTGATGACATTTTTAGCTCAATGATTTTGCGATAGTTATTTTTTTAGGATAAAAATTTTAAAGATTTTGATGCATTCTCATTTTGAGATTTTTGTGCGTTATATGATAGAAGATATCTTTATATGAAAAATAATATTTCAGGTATTTTAGTTAATTTGCAATAAAAATAAAGTTAATGTAAAATCAATGCTCTCTTTGGTTAAAAATTTATCCTGCTAGGTGCAATATAAAAACTTCGTTCGTAAACAAAAAAATAAATTAGTATTTGTATATTCTTCGATTTTGTTTTTTGATATTTATGATGTTTATTTACTTCCTTTTATTATAAAAACGTCATTGTTTCATAAAATATTTTTTAAATAAAATTTGAAGTTTGAAAATAGCTGTAAATTATAAAAAATTATGAAATTATTTACGATTTTTTGTGTCACACTGGAATATGCTATTTAAGGGATTTTCAACTATAGTTATTTATTTATTATAGCTCTTTTTTCGTCAAATTTATCCACATTTTTTGACATTTGCGTTTTTCTATCAGAAGCTTCAAAAAGTACGTTTTTTAAATTAAATTTGTATACACATATATCACATAATTCACTTTAATTAACATTAATACATAAATCATTCACAATGGTCATTGAAATGAGACGAATATTTTTTTTGTGGGGGATATACATTTCTGTCAGAACATTATATTATCTTATTTTTCAATTTTTTCGGGGGTTAATATAAAAGTCTAAGAAAAGGCTTATAGAAGTTCATTTTAAGCCTTTCAAAATTATTTGAATTTGGCAGCTCTTGAAATTTCTAACAAATTGAAATTTCAGAAATTTAGTTGTTTTTACTTTGTTCATAATGGCACATTTATTTAATATTATTATCTTATTTTTACTTGCAGTTATTTGTCTATTTGCAAAAAATGCAGAAGCAGATAATTCAAGATTTTTTTCTCGCGATGTTAAATGGGCAAATTTACCTCCAAGTGGTGGATCATTAGTTAGTGGACGTGGAAATTTTCGACCTGGGTTTTATGGCACTGGGCCAATAGCTGATTCACGTGCTTATATTTCAGAGCCACTTTTTGCATTTAAGGTTTTTTTCGCTTTTCAAAATTTTTTTTTTATAAAAATTTACTTCAGAGGTCATCACAATGGACAAAGTAATTTATAAATAAAAAGAAACAATAAAAAACATAAAAAGACAGAAGGAAATACATTCAATCCCGCAACATTTTTTAACATTTTTGATTTCATTTATTTATTATTTTTTAAAACTTTTTCCACAAACAAAAACTCATTGTTTTTAAATAAATTTTTGTATTATATTTGATTAAATAATACCCTCTCCCCATTTATTGATAAAAAAATAAATTTTTGGCTTGTTTTTATATTAGAAAAGTAAATTTTCAGCTTTTTTATCATTTGTGAAAATTTAAAGCATAATATTGTTTTGGATTTGTTGCAAAATTTTATAAATGCATGGAATATTTTTTATTTTCTAAGAAACAAAGTCTTGGAATAAATATTATCCATTTTGTGTTCAAAACAATTCCAAAAAAACTATTGTCTTTAACAATTCCGACAAAAGTCAAGAAGAAAGATGAAAGAAAAGAAAGGCATTTGAATGAATAAAATAGGTGTGAAGCGATTGAAAATACTTTTTTCTTTTTATTTTTGAATTGACCCCTTGAGGAGTCTCTTTCTCCCGCTGATTTTATTTTTTGCAACACGGCTCTCATTTCTTTTTTTAAAAAGAAAATTCACTGATGGTCAAGATGATGATGATGATAACGGAATAAATGGGGAAGACCAAAAGAATAAGAAGAGAGAGAGAGCAACAGTATTCGCGTAGCATCGAACATTCTTTTTTTTGTAGCTTGAAGAAAAAGGAAAGAAAAGGTAAAGCATTTTTACAAATAACAAAAAATGGCTGCACTTTCATCATTCATTTAAGTTTGACGTTAAAAAGTTTATAAAGAAATTCAGTATTTTTTGTTTTCCTTGGACATTTTGATGAAAACATTTTTTTTTGTTTTTTTGTTATCCTTTTTTGCGCGAGCAGTATCACGGATTAACAGAATTTGATGTACTTTTTGTTTTATGTAAAAGTTCTATGAGTTATATAATTTTTTTATGTTTCATTACTGGTTTAATATATATTAAATGCTTTTTTTAAAAAAATATTAAAAAATATTTGTTGCTTTTACAATTGTTTATTTCTTAATGAAAAACACAGTCATATAAGGATTTTTGTTATTGTTATACTCTGAAATTTCTGATGGATTTATTAATTTTCAAAGAACACAGAATTTTGTTTTTCGTCGTTTATATTTAAAGGACACTGTAAACCAAAAATCAAGAATCGGTAATTTCAGACTCAAAGTTTTGTGGTTTTTTAAAGTACAATTTTGATGTTTTTTTAGTTCTCACAACATCATGTATTAAAAAAATCAATTACTGATCAAATTCATCTCCTTTTTTTGCCGATGCAGAAAGCATGAAAAAAGAGATTGTAGATTTTGGATGTCGATAAAATGTAACATAATATGTTACATTTTATCGACAAAAATTGATTAACCATTTTATGGTTAATCTATTTTTGCAAAAACGTCGATAAAAAATATTCATAAGAAGAGTTTGAGAAATATTAATTCTGAGATAGATTTTAGATTCAAGTAGTCAAGCAAATGATTTAGCACCGGGTATTTCACT
This sequence comes from Panagrolaimus davidi, assembly GCA_901779475.1. NCBI lineage: Eukaryota > Metazoa > Nematoda > Chromadorea > Rhabditida > Panagrolaimidae > Panagrolaimus > Panagrolaimus davidi. The sequence goes on from CABFKP010001980.1 coordinate 9,751, forward strand.
TAATGCACTCTTTCCGCAAAATATATTCAGATGATGAATTCTGATCTCAATTCATCATCTGGACATCAAACTCGTCTTTATGGTGCATCTTCTGTAAACGGGTTTTCAAACCGCGTTTTTTTTTATCAAATCTTTTAAAAAATTTTTTTATTTCTTTATCATTTCATTTTTTATCGTTAATTGTTTTCAAAAGAAACTTTATGAAGAAATATATCCTGAATAAACAATCTTGATTTTTTATAAATATCTAAACAAAAAATTTCTTCCTTTATTGTTATCTTTAAAGATTTCTTATCCTCAATAAAAAAAAAAAAAAAAATCCTGCACGAATCTTTTGTGAAAAATAATTTTTTTCCCTTTTATTATTATGTTTAAGGAATATCTTTTCTTTCTTCCGTTTTCACTTTTAACAAATTTTTTTAATCTGATTTTATCAGAAAAAAAAGAAAGAGAAAAACGAAATTTGTTTATTCATCCTTAACTAAAAATGGTCAATCATAAAAATGAGTGGATGAGAGAGATAATAATCAGTTAATAAAATTGACCATTTTGTTTAAAGTGATTTGCATTTAAATATTTCCATTATGTTTATTAATTTTGATGTTAGTTGTTTTTTTAAAGATATAGTTAATTATTGTCAGAATTTATTTGGTTCAAATAAAATCTTATCGCCCATTCTCCTTTTTTAAATGAAAAAAATATATCAAGAACGGGGTCGCTTCTTTTTTTGATTCGACCCCATTCAACATATTATTCTTCTTCCTTCCTTAAAGAGAAAATTTTCAAATTTCAAAAAAGGAAATTTTGCTTTCAATTTTTTTATTTTATCAATTAAAAAAACAATAGATATCGGAGTAAGCTTCAAAAGATTAAAAAAATTTCGAATACGCGACGTACTGTAATATTTTCGCATCTTTTAAGGTGCGAATGGTAACTTACTTGCCTTTATTTAAAACAAGTGCTTATTTATAATAGTTTTAGAATTAATGAACATTTTAGCAAATTAATGTTCTATTTGGAGACAATAGCGAAATTTATTTACTTTTTTCATGTGCTTAAAAACATATTTGCTTTTCTAATCTTTTTTGTGGTATTTGAGCTCGTTCATATTCATTAAATTTTTTATTATTTTTTATTCGTTCAACAGTTGCAACTTTTATTTCTTTGATCTAGACAAAGATATTTTTAGAAAAAAGGGACAAAGTCACATCCGTTTTGCCGTCTATCTGCCTGTTTTTCAGACAGCTAAGCAGTGTCTTGTTTAAAAAATATCGCTTCCTTTTTAGTTAAGCACTTCACTTTTTGACACTATTTTTTTAAATTCTCAGCAATTTTTTTGTTATTGGTAACAAAATGCGCTAAAATTTAACAGCAGAAAAATTAAAGGAAACATTTTTGATTGGAGCATACCATTTATTTTGGCGCCAAAAATTTATTTTAAAAATTTTGTCTAGGGGTAGTCCTTAAGTTTTTTGCTGCATGCTGCTCTGACGTTCCTCATTTCATTTTTTTTATGTTTGCTTTGATTACATCATTGCTTTTTTCTATTGTATTTTATAGAACAAATTTAATATGGCAACAAATGATCAATGCTATTGCCGTCAAAATGGTGGGATCCATTTAATTCTTGGCCCGATGTTTAGCGGTAAAACGTAAGATTTTTTAAAAGCCATATATGGTAGTTTGCATTGAATATCATAATTTTTTACGTTTTTAATAATAAATTTATTAGAATGCTTATTAATTATTGTCACTTTTTACAGAACTGAACTTTTTCGCCTTTGCACTCGCCAAAATTTAGCGGGCAAAAAAGTTGGAATCGTTAAATATGCAAGAGACAATCGTTATGATGAAAATATGGCATCAACACATGATTGGTACAAATTTTACTATTTTTTAAACTTTAAAATTCAAGGTTGACTTTGTTTTTTTTAGTAAAAAAATGGAAGCAATTTCTGCAGAAAAAATCGGTGACATTTTTGATCAATTACTTTCTTATGACGTTATTGGCATAGATGAAGGTCAATTTGTAAGTATACTGTAAAATATTAAAGTTTAAAGTAAAGAACAAATTTAGTTTTCTGATATTGTTGATTATGCTGAAATTCTTGCAAATCGAGGAAAAGT
>CABFKP010001989.1:0-11880 GCA_901779475.1 Panagrolaimus davidi
ACGTTAAAATAATTGATCCTTTGAAAAGAAAGAAAGTGAGGTCATTAATCATGAAAAAAAACATTTATTTTATCAGGTGATTTAAAAGAATGCAAAATATTAGTTTATTTTTTTTAAATTTGTTAATGTTTATTTGATTTTCAAATTTATACAAAGTTGATGATTTTTAACATTTGGTTTTAATAATTAATGAAATAAACTTCATTTTCATTATCAAAATTTTGGTTAGACTCGAAATGTTCAAAATAGCTGATGCCAAAGTTTAAAAATTAAAAAAAAAATTATTCTGTAAAAAACTAAAAAATTCAAACAAAGAAAGCTAAAAAATTAGCTTATGAAAAGGCACAATTTTTTCTGCGGCCAGAAATGATCCAATAGTAATGCAACGCGAATAGTTTCTAAACAATGATATTTTTTAATAGACAATTTTTTTTGCACACTTTAAAAAAAATATCAAAAAAAAAGCCGAACGATGCCAGACAGAAACATTTTTGACCAAAAAAATATTTCATAATAATTTAACGACAGCGAAATAGCGAAAATAAAAAGCTGAAAGAAAAACTGCAAAAGCGTTCATATCAAAATAATTTTTTTTTATAATTTAAAAGTAGTTTATTTTGGATGAAAAAAGACGCTTTTTTAATATTTAAATATTAATATTTTGTTAAACTTTGTTTTATCTATTTAAAAAACAACAGACTATTTTCCTGATCCAGAACCCATTATTTAACACTATGAAAAAATGTCAAAAAAAAAGTCGAACGATGTCAGACAAGGACATTATGGATCAGAAAAAACATATTTCGTAATAGTTTAACAAAAAAGAAAGAAAAAACACAAACAGTTGAAAGAAGAACTCTCAAGTGTATATAGCAAAAACGTTTTTTTCCCTAAACATTTACAACACATTTTAGGAAAAAAAATAGTTCTTTTTTTAATATTTAAATATTTTGCTAAACTTTGTTTTATAAATTTCAAAAAAACTATATAAAACTGTAATAAATATTTTTTACATTTTTTTACAAAAAATACAGCCCAAAATGAATTACTGAACATTATTTAAAAAAATTTATTCATATGCTTATGAAAAAATTAAATATAAACACATTTTTTTCGTTGTTTTTATGAACTTTAAAATTTTGAAAGAAAAACAGACGTCATTAATCATAAAAAACGTTTTATTTATCAAGTGATTAAAAATTATTAGCATATCTTTATTAATTATTGATGGTATAAAAAAATTTCACAATTTAAATAAAAGTCGTGAAATATTTAATACAAAAATTAAAAATTTAAAGCAGATACTTTTTTGCCAGAAAAAAATATTAAAAAATCTATTTTATGTAGCTCTTTTCAAAAAAGTTGTCATATTTTTGTCTGATGAAAAATCATTTTCAATGATGAAACTTCAAGAAGAAAAGATGTTTATAATCATTGGTACCCGGAAGCAACTATGGCAAATAAAACACAGTTTTTTAAAGGAGGCGGACCCTTTGATCCATTTTTAAAAAAAAAAGGATTTCGAAATATTTCTTTTTTTTCCAAACCATCGATATTCGTGATCAGGGTAACTCTTGAAACGAAAATGCAGTTTCCCTTGTTTTTATTTTTTTAACAAAGGAAACTGCATTTTCGTTTCAAGAGTTTGCCTGATCACGAATATCGATGGTTTGGAAAAAAAGTTTGCCTGATCACGAATATCGAAGGGTTGGAAAAAAAAGAAATATTTCGAAATCCCTTTTTTTTAAAAAATGGATCAAAAAGTCCGCCTCCTTTAAAATATAAAATGTGATAAAGTTAACGTTTGCTGATTAATAATAGAGTGATAAAAACAAAAAAAAAGTTTCCTTCAAATTTTTTAGATTGCACTTATTATAAGATAAGCGCGTAGTCTTTTTTAATAATGAGTTGTATATCTGCATTTGATTTTATATATTTAATAACAATAAAAATTTTTAAACATTTTATTACATTATTAAAAAAAATTTATCGCTCTTCGATAAGTTAACAGAGTTTTAAAATATTCAAAAGCTAAAAAGCTTACAATTTTTTCAGTCAAAAAAGATGCGATTTTTGCAAAAAAAACCGGTGTTTCATTTTTTGTTTGCAAAAAAAGCTGCACACACCTTTAAATGCCAGTCAACGTTTATTTTATTCTTTTTTTGGGAATTGAAAGAAAGCATTTTTGAACCATTTTCTGTGGTGAAAAAGTGTCATTGTTTTAAATATTTAAAATTTTATTGTCCTGAAATTTATTTTGAACTTTTATTTATGGTAATTTAGATCTTCACTTTTTAAGCAATTAATAAATGGTGCACAAAAGTTCAGAGAGCATTTTTGATAAAATTATTTTTCTTAAGAAACAGCAATCTATCAAAAAAAAATAAACAAAATCTCTTCAATCAAAATAAAAAATAGCCAATTTGATCATTTAAAAAATTAAAGTGATTTTAAAACGTTTACAAATTAATTCAATAATTTCTAAATGTTTTTTCCAAAATGCAAAGGGTTTTTTAATAGTGTACGAATGTCTGTCCATCCATAATTTTGATTGAAATTTTTGTGAAATTTTTTTGTTTTTCAAACTTTTCGTGAATTCTGTGAAATATGAAATTCGTAAAATTTTTAAAAATCGTCATGTTTTTTATACCTTATACTATTCATTACAAATTAATTATGTTCATGTTATAATAATAATTTACTTTTAATTATTCGTACCTGCAAAAAAACTATATTTTTTATTAACGAACTCTTGTGCTTCATGCACAAATTAATACTTTCTCATGTAAAAAATAATGAATTACATTATAAAATTATAAAGCAATTTATAATTACAAATTATTGAAGGAAAAACAAAATATTCAAACACCAACTTTTGTTGGAAAAATTTTTTTCAATCGTAAAAAATATTTCGAAACGTTTTTTCTTTTTGACAGAAAAATGTTTATTGAACATTGAATTATAAAAAAAGCCAAAACTGTGCGTTTGTCGATTTTCAGCTTTAGTCTTTCGTAGTTTAACGCCCTAAAAATTTAAGACATCCATTTTTTTAGAAGCCATTTATAAGAGAATTGACTTTCACTGCCAAAAAGAAATTGTGTCGACCTTTTTTAAAAAAATATTTACATTTGAATATTTAATTTTTCAATAAAATTTAAATTTTAAACGGATAAATTGATTTTTTCAACAACCCGTTTAGCAACTTTTATCATTTTTTTCATTATTTTGAATCAAAATCATATCCAACAGTAATAAAAAATATGATTTTTTCAGCTGTAAATTTCAGCATTAAACGATGTTAATTAATTGTTTTTTGTAAAGACAAAAAATCAAATGCTTGTTTTCACAACGAAAGCGAACTATATTTTCAAGATTAAAAATTCTAAAACTTGCAAAATAATTGAAAGAAAATATTCAGCAAATATGGCACATTTATTTATAAAATAACTTTGGAGTATCGATAAAACTTATTTCATTGAAAAAAGGAGCAAATTATAAAAGAAAAAAAAAACATTTACAACCTTCATTTTTTATGTAAAAATTTGGATATCAAAATCATATTCAACAGTAATAAAAAATATGATTTTTTCAGCTGTAAATTTCAGCATTATACGATGTTAATTAATTGTTTTTTGTAAAGACAAAAAACCAAATGCTTGTTTTCACAACAAAAGAAAAATCGGGAAATTTCCCGTAAACTATTATTTTTCTGTCATGAATTATTTTACTCATAGAATTTTTTGTGCTTTGGTTTTTTCATTCCTGATAGCGTATTTAAATGATTCTTATTAAAAAAAAAGCTATTTGATAAATAAAAGATGAAATTTTAACAGGGAAAAATACAAAAAATAAACAAAAATCCATTGTTCTATTTACAAAACTTCTTCCATAGGGTTGTTAAATTCCCGGGAAATCAGAAAAATCGGGAAATTTCCCGTGAATTTCCATTTGACAACCCTAATTGCGGGTGAAGGAAACGGATTTAAATTTTGAGTATTTTATGTTTTATTTTTTTATTTAAAATAGAGCGCCACATTTGTTACTAATCAATAAGATTAACAAAAAAGTAATGTTTCAATTAATAAACAATATTATTGTATTTGTTGCAGTAGTTTGGGCTTAAAAATTAAGAAAGGGGGTTCCCGTATACGAAATGGGATTATCAGCAGGAAAAGGTTTTATAAAAATTTATTATACCATTTTGGCCTCAAAAAAATTATAAATAATAAATTTTTACTTTTAAAAATTCAAATGCGCCATAGACCCAAAAATTAATTTATTAAAATGTGAAACAATAAACAAAAATTTTGAAAAAAAATTGGATTATAAAAGCTGCGATTTTTTTTGTAATGCATTGTGCATAGCCTTGAATGAACCAAAGCAGTTTTCAATGCTTTAAATGTTTTTTGCATTTCTTCTTTTATTAGTTCTATTTTAATGTTAATATAAAAGATAATGATTATTATCCATTATCAGGTGTATGATACACCGATAATACCCCGTGTATCCATGAAACATTCATTAATAAATAGTGCCAAAGTAATAAATTTAGTTAATTCAGATAACAACAAAAACAACTTTTTCTTCTTCCTCCTTTTTTCTCTTCTTTCTCTTTTTTTTCTTTTTTTCTTTCTTACGACACCCGAAAAATGGCCTACGATCCTACGATACCTGGTGGGGGAAAAATCCCCGCTTTTCCCTCACTTTGCCCACGTGTGCTTAGGTTATTATCTCTGTGAAAATAAAAAGAACTTCCTTTTTTTGTTTTTTAACAGTACAATCACGATGAAAGCAACTCAAACATTTCTCTATCGCTTTTTTATGTTACTATCATAATGATAGTAATCACGATATTTCATTTGAGCTTTTAATGTTAATATCTCTATGAGAATAACGTAAATATTTATTTATTGTTTTTTTATTGTTACTATCTCTGTGAAAGCAAACAAAACATTTATTAATTTTTCATTTATTTGTAATAAAACTTGACAATTTTCAGTTCTTATAAATATGATTCAAATAAAACAAATTTTGGCATTCCAGGATGATAATTTTGCAAATCAATTTTTGGGAAAAATTTAATATTTTCTTGTTTTGCATATTCAACAATACCTCGAATTCCATTTTCCATTTCTATTCCGTTTGCAACATGCGGATATTCGACATGAGAATTATCGGCACAATTGTGCTAAAAAATGGCACATAATTTATTTAATGTTTATTTCCGTTAAAAACTTACTAATAAATATTCAATAAAATCATAGTAATCAATGCTATCACAATCTGGGAAAAAAATAAAATTTGTTTTAAATTCTTTTTTGTTGCTGACAAGAATCTTCCATGAATTGGGTGTTATAGTTACTTTAGTTTGAAGTCTAAAAGAATATGCGTTAAATAAAGTTTATAACCAAAATTTTTTGTGTGTGTGAATTTTCGTTTTTTGGCATTCCCTGATCAGCATTATCCAAGTTTTCTAATACAGGGTGTCCCAACATAATTGCCGGTTTTCATTTGGCCGACAAATTTTTCTTTTTAAAGATACCCAAAAACGGACTTCACAGTTGTGTTCGATAAATCATAGAATTTTGTTTTTAATAAAAATTTTCCGGATATCTGATATGCAAATTTTTCAGCAATGGTAGCAACTGAAAATTTTTGCTATCGTTTTTTTTTCATTACTATCACAAAAAACCGTCAGTTATTGGAGCGGTTTTTTGAAAAACCGCTCCATTAAAAAAAAGTGATAGTAATTGTGAGAAATTTTTTGAAAATTTAAATGTTATTATCAAAATCTAATTTTTTTCACAAAGGAAGGACCATGTTAAAATCCCAAATTTTTTTTGAAAATTTTTAGGAGCTTAAAAAATTCCTAAAGCATATTGAGTTTAATTGTGAAGTCCGTTTTTGAATATCTTAAGAAACAAAAATTTGCCAGTCAAAACAAAATCGGCAATTATGTTGGGACACCCTGTAAATAAAAAAATTTTTTAATGCTAAAACTTACTCAATATCAGTTGCTTTTGATAAAGGCTTAAAAATATTTTCAAGTGAAATTGGATTCTTTTTAGCATCTACAATGTTTCCACGAAATACAATTTTTTCAATATTTCCAGAATCCGTAAGAAATTCATAATCTGAAGTTGATATATATTGGCTATTGATTTTGAGAATTCGTAAATCCAAATATTTTAATTTTGGAATTATATTTGAAAGTATCAGATTTTGTGGATCATCGATTGCGCAATGTCGAAGCTCAATAATAATTACATGACAAATATAAATACTTTGTATTCCTTCAAAATTCAGATTATACATGTAAATCATTAATGAATTATAGTAATAAGTTGTTGCATTATTATCCTGAATCATAAAAGTATGACAAAGTGGTTTTTGAATTTTTGCAAAAAAATATTTTGAAGTTTCATAAAGCTTTTGAAGGATTTCAGGTTTGGCATTTTCAACAATATAATTTATGAAAGTTGCTTTAAATGGAAAAATTTGAGCAGAAATATTTTCAAAGTTGTAAAAAATTGGTGTTGGTTTATTTTTAATCCATGGCATATTCCATGACAATTCTCTATTTATTAAATCAAACTTTGCATTATCCAAATATTTTCCATGTTGAAATAATATTTCAAAATTGCTTTGAAGGCCAAAGGTATTCATATCTTCGAGGAAAAAATGTCGATAGCGATAATAAACTTCATTTGCAGCCTAGAAAAAATTTTTTTAAATAAAATTTGTATTCTTTTTTGTGTTAAAGCACTTTGGTTTCGGAGTCAGCTTCTACAGGGTGTCCCAACATAATTGCCGGTTTTGTTTTGGCTGGCAAGTTTTTCTTTTTAAAGATAACCAAAAACGGACTACACAATTGAACTCAACAAGCTTTAAGAATTTTTTTAAGCTCATAAAAATTTTTAAAAAAGATTTGGGATTTTAACATGGAAAAAATTCATATTTTGATAGTAATATTTAAATTTTCGAAAAATTTTTCACAATTATTATCAATTTTTTTTATCGGAGCTGTATTTCAAAAAACAGCTCCAATAACTGACGGTTTTTTGTGATAGTAATGAAAAAAAAACGATAGCAGCAATTTTCAGTTGCTATCATTGCTGAAAAATTTGCATATTAGATATCCGGAAAATTTTCACGCCACATCCTGTATAGTCCTGACTTCCAAGACAGAGCCATAACTGAAAAAAAAAATTACTTCTGTATCTTTTTCTTTTAAAAATTCAATATAAAGCTTCCATAAATCTTTATTTGTTGGTTCTTCAGCAATTCGAACTTCAACATTTTGGATAATAAATCGATCATCATTACTTTCAAGTAAATATTGAAACCATTTTAAAGTATCTTCTTCAGCAGCTGTAATCTTTTCAAAAAGTTTCTGAGATTTCTGATATGTCTGACGGATTTTTGGCGTTGTAAACGAACCTAAGGCAGCAATAAAATATGAATTTTTATTCAAATTTTTTTTACCTGAATACTCTTCATTAGATTCTAACGCTTCTTTAAGATTTTTATGTGGAAAAGTTAAAATATCAAAAAGTGTGTTTTTGCAATGTTCTTTTCCAAGTATTCCGTAACAATAATTTCTAATTCCCTAAAAATAAATTACGGTTCTGCTATTTTTGTCATTTATGATCAACAAAAAAAAACTTACCGATCGAGTTATTCCAAGAAATTCAGCACTCATTAATCTATTAAAAGGTTTTTTCTAAAATTTCAATTTCAATTGAAAAAGGTACTTTTTTATTTACCTCAAAAAATTCGGCAAGTGTACCCATTTTACTATAATAAACTTTTAATGAATAAAAATCAAAGAATGCTCGTTCCATCAATTTTGGATGCATTTCCTTTGAATATTTTCCATCATGTTGATACCTTAAATTTATAATTTAATCTGTAAAAAAATGTTAGTTTAAACATACCCAAATTTGGAAATCCAAAATTCAGGTAATAATACAATATTACAATTTAACATTAAAACTCTTCGTTCAATCGGTGAAGCTTTATAAAAAATTTCCAAAAATTCATTGTATTTTTGTTGATACAACTTTGAACAATTTTTTAAATCTTTCATTCCTAGGTTTTTCTTTGAATTAGATCTATAAAAATCAATNCCAGGATTTCCTAAAATAATTAATACATTTATTAAAAACAAAAAATTATAAAAAAATTGAAATTACTTAAAAGAAACGAATAACAAAAAAAACGTTTTCTTTCAATCAATCAAATAAAGAGCAAACTACAAAAAATGAGGTTACGCACTTTTAAAAAAATTCAGCAAAAATAAAAATTTAAAGTCAGCAAGAAATCTCGAACCAAAAATTTTCAAATCTATGATTTCTCCACAATTATTACAAAGATTAAACTTCTGAAAAAGTTACTTTTTGATTTACACAATATCATATGTGGGTTCTGATTACGATAATTCAAGAATAACTTTTTTTGACAAGCGAAGAATATATAAATTACACGTTATTTTAATTTTTATAAACAAAAACTTTGCAAAATGTATTTGCCAGTAAGACTTACATGCAATGGAAAAATTGCTCATATCTAGGGACCGCCACTGTCTCTTTTTTCACGGTGTGTCGACCGCCTGTAAAAGTGTCTAGTCAGAGATATTAAATTTTTGATCCCTATCTCTGAGACGTCCAAGCTGTTTTAGATATTATTTTTTATCTTAAAAAAAGTTTACTACCCCAAAAATACAATCAAGCTGAAAAATTGCAAAAAAAAATTATAAAATAGCTCAAATTTTCAGTGCAAAAGAGTTAGGGGATGAATGTGTGTCTATCTCTTAAGCACTTATGTTTGTCGGTGTGACTAGACAGATCAACTAGGGTTGAGAAATGGTGATCACCCGTTTCACCCGGGTGATCACCCTCTTTTTCAAATCATTTCACCCGCCAATCACCCGAACGTTTTTTGAAAAAAAAATAATTTTAACTTTTTTTGTGTAAATAAGAAGAATACAGTGTGGATTTACTAGTTTAACGGAAAGCTGTAAAAACCTGTTCTTAAACATCTTTAAATATTGCATTTTCAATATTATCTTGTTGAAAATAAAATTTTTCTTCAAAAAATTACATACTGAAAATCGGGTGATCACCCGGGTGAATCACCCGATTTTCATTTCACCAGGGTGATTTCTCAACCCTAAGCTCAACACACCGTGTTTTTGTTCAAAAAAGGAGACACTTCGATGGCCCTTTTTTTCATCGCCTGCTTGGAAACGCGTTTTTGAGTCCGAGTGGTGCAAGGCGGTTAGCCGCGTGCGGATTGGAGAAAACGGCTGCTTGGATCGAATCCTCGCTGGGGCAAAAAAAAATTTCAAGTGTTTTTTTCGAGTAAAATAACTTTAACAAAAGAAGAATAAAATGTTTTGGTAAAAAAACACTACCATATGTTTGTAATAACGTTAAACTGAAGCATAAAAACATAAAATTATAAAGTAAATTGCTTGATTAACATCTTAAATGTTTAATTTGATGCATAAAAGGCAAAAAAAGATTTAATTTTTTTTAAAATTTAAATAAATTTTTAAAAACGAAACAAATTTCAACTTTTTTAAAAATAAATAAAATGAAAAAAAATCATTTTACATTAAACACTTAAAAAAATTATTTCTTAAAATGAAACTTTTTTTTAGATTCATAACACTCTGACTTGGATTCCATTTGCATTTTGTTTTACCCAATTTTTATAAATTTTTGTAGGTTGGAAAATGTTAGATTTTATTATAAACAAATGCTTTCTTTCTGTTAAACAAATGGGTTAGTGAAACACAAAAGTTCAGCTATTTAGATATTTTAAACATTATTTTTTGCATTTAAAGCTTTTAATTAAAATCTCAAATAAATACTAAAGTTTAGTTGTTCTTTTTTTCTTGTTTTTCACACCCTCAAGTGACCGACTGAAATTAAAAACTAATACATTAGAAAAAAATGAAAAAGAAAATAGAGACTTTAAAAAAGGAGACAAAAAAACACACCCAAACATGAGAAAGAGAAAAACAGGGGTAAAAACAACAAGTAAAATAGTACAAGAAAGAAAAAGCAGCCATCTCCAAAAACAAAACAAAAAATGATATTTCAACATAAGCTTTTTTGGAATGAAAAAAATAGCAGCTAAACTTTTTTTCTTTCTTTAAGCAGCAGACGATAGGACATGAGACAAGAAAAATGAAAGAAGAAAAAAGGGAACACGTGTGTGTGTATTTGGGCGTGTGGCTCTCTGTTTTTTTTCCTTCCCTTTGCTTTTAAAATTTTTTTTAAAAAGTGTTATTTTATTTCATTTTTTATTATTAAAAGTATATATTTTTACAATGGCATTTTCAAATCAATTTTATCCACAACAATTTTCATTACCAAAACCGATAATCGCTTATTTAATGGATAACTCAAATTCTGAAAATTTAAAAAAACTTTATCAAACTTGTAAATATTTTTTTAATAAAATTGGAATAATTATTATTGATAATATTAAAATTCGAAAACATTATAAAAAATTTTTAAATATTGATTATAATTTAAATGTTGCTCCATATGATTCAATTTTGGAAAAGCTTTCAAATGTTTGGATTGTAAATGAAATTGATTGCTTTCGAGAATATGAAGATAATTTATTTATTCCAACTTTAATACCAAAAATTTCAAAATGTACTGTAAAAAAGATTACAATTATTGATGATGATTTATGGGTTGATGAATTTAAGCTTTTAACAAAATGTGGAAATGTTGAAATTTTAAAAATGGTTGGCGTAAATATTTTTGATCCAAAATGTACTTTAATGCCATTTGAAGATGTAATGTCATTTCTTCCAAATGCAAATCATATACAGTTAAGTTTCAGGCTTTTAATGGGGCATGGGAAGATCTTGATCTATTTTGGCTTTGAACAAATTAAGAACATTAAAGGTTGCGGTTTGATAAATTTTTCATTTTATCATGTTTTTTTACCTGATTGTCAGGTTTATGCCATTTTGAAAAAAACAATAGAAGAAGATTCTGATTTTTAGGTTCATACAATTTCGAGAAAAAACGTTAAAATGAAAAATGTTTCAAACCATCCGCTCCTTTTAATGAGTTCACGTCGTTCAAATAAAATATTTTAAATATTTTGTTAGAAGTGTTGTTGCGACTCTGACTCCGGAGTCGGAGCTGGAATCAAGGTGGTGGAGTCGACTCAAAATCTAAAATAGTGGAAAAAAGATGAAAAAAGTGTTTTTTTCCATAAATATTTAGTTTTTTGTCTTATTTTTTTGGCATATTAAATGCAGATTAAAGTTAGTATAACGCATTTTGTGAGAAAGTGAAGCATAGGGTGGCACAGAAACATAAATTTCATCGGTTTGGGCTATAACTTCGCCTATATAGGTAATTTAGAGCTTAGATTCCGAATTTTTTATTTCTGAAACCGGTTTTATAGGTAGTTTTTGAGATATGGCACATGTGACCTATATTTATCCCATTTCAGAATTTTTGACTTTTAGTCATCATATATGGTACGGTTCGATTCCTCTCATCGCGCTGAGTAAGAATAACACAGATTTTGTCCCAAAAACTTCTTTTTTCGATGAGTTATGACCATTTAAAAATATGAGTTTTTGGTTTTTTGGTCATTTGACCCTTTCGCCAATACCCAGGGGAAATTTTTTATTGCAGATTCGGATTCTACGGGTCCGATTACCCCCAGAGGAACATAGCTTGTCTTGAAATTCCGCCGCCCCGGTACTTAGATTTAGAGTCAAACATATTCCACTCAATATCTCCAACATCATTTAAAATTTATAACTTTTGAAATAGGTCACCAAAACACTTCTGGTGTCTTTTATTATCAAATATAATGTAGTTAGAACATTTTGGG
>CABFKP010002022.1:0-11865 GCA_901779475.1 Panagrolaimus davidi
TCCATACCGACGCAACATATAAGGGTTTATTGCATCTCGAAGAATTACAGCACATTTAAAAGCAGTTCGAACTTGAATATTTGTTGCATTTGCATATCCACCATGTGTAATTGGAATTGCAAAACGTTCTGTAAAATCTTTTAATGATCCAAGTCTTCCAGGATATACAAAATCAATCAACGACCAAAGTTCTTTTAAATTATTTTGCATTGGTGAACCACTTAAAATAAGACGATGTGGAGTTCGAAGTTCTTTTACAGCAAGTGTAACACGAGCATTTGGATTTCGTATTTTATGCCCTTCATCCAAAATTGCGTAATACCAATCAATTCTCGAAAATAAATCTATTTCAATTGCAAATGTATCATATGAAGTAATCATAACACTTCCATTTCTAAAAAAGATACTGTAATGTTTGTGATAAAAAGTTTAATTGCTTACTTTCTTTTAACAGCCATTTTTTGAATTAAATCATCCTTTCTTCCATGAAAACTTCCAGATGAATGAAAAATAAATACTCGACAAAGTGGAAACCATGTATTCAATTCTTTTACCCATTGATGCATTAATGTTGCTGGACAAACAATTAACGTTGGACCAAGTCCGCTATAACTAAAAACAATACCGTAATCAAAGTCCGTTAAACAAAGCAAACACATACTCAAAAATTCGACTTTTAACATTACTTTCTGCAATGGATCGTAAAAACAATGCTATTTGTACAGTCTTTCCAAGTCCCATTTCATCAGCTAAAATTCCACCAATACAATGTTCATGTAATTCATGCAACCATCGAACACCTGTCTTTTGATATTTATACAATTTATTCCATACTGCTGCATTAATCTTAAAATTATTTTCAAGTTCATGATATTCTTCATCTTCGGTTCCAAGTGATGAATCTCCACTTTCAATGGAAGCTGAATCTTGATACTTCCTGAAAAGTTGAACTATAAACCCGCGTTTAAGCATAACGAATCCTCACCGAATTCGTTCATTATAATCTGCATCATTTCCATCATCTTTAATCTTCTTTGTTAAATCCCTTCCTTTTGATAATAGAGTTTTTCCACGATTTTTTCCTTTCTTTTTTGGCGCCTTGTCAACTTCTGATTCATCTTCTTCAAGCCAATCATCATCTTCATCATCAACTTCTGTATCAGGTGTATATGTACTATCTTCTTCATCATCATCACGTAATTCTTGCTTTATCTTTCTGGATCGCTTTGATGCTGAAGTTGAAGTTGAGGGAGTTGGATCACTTTTACGTTTCTTTGTTTTTCCAGCAGTTTTTTCTTTTGCATATGCATCTTTAATCCTTTGTAACTTTTCTTGATTATTTCTTTGTAGAAGCTCAAATGGTGTCAATTCTCCCGTTGCAATTTGATCATCAAAATCTAATATTTGTGATTGTGGTTTGCTCTTTTGTGGATCATTAGAGGTTTTTACAAATGCATTTGTTGCCTAAACATATATTGGATTATTAGAGCTTCAAGTAGTATCACCACAAACTTACTTGATCAACTAAACCCCTTTCCAAAGTTGTAGCAGAATAAGCTTGAACACCTGGCAAATTTGCTAATTCAAGTTCATCAGTTTCAATTGCATTTCGATTAAATACAGCAGGCGTATCTGCCGCCTCTGCATCATCGGAATCCATGATTTCACCATCTTCTATGGTTTCAACTTCATTCTTTTCTTCTCCAGCCATTATAATATAATTTGTCGATAGTAAAGCTGTTACTTACAGTATAAAAAATAATAAAAACAATAAATTAAATGTTAAAAATAGAGTTAAAAACAGTAATTTCGCAACAAAAAATTGGTCGTTTTTTTTCAAAGCTTTTCGAGTTTTTAACTTTGCATTTAGCTCATTTTGCCAAAGCTTTCAAATTTTCTTACAATATTACTGTAGCTTTAATTTTTTTAGATTGTTTTTTAATTTTTTATTAAAATACCATTTTTAAACAAAATTGTGAGATTTCTGACTCTGTTTTGTTAATATGAAAAAAGCATAAGAAATCTACAGCTGTAGTAGATACCATAATATTCTGTTTGGACTATCAAGAAACAATTAATTTTTAGACAAAAATGCTTTGTTGTAAAATTTTATCAAAAAATATGTTTCATATTTTCTTCCGCTGGAAAATCATTTATGAAATAAAAGACAGATTTCTAAATTTTTTGAAAAATAAAATTTCTCTCAATTTTCGTGATTCAACATTTAAAATTTTCGTTAAATTTTATCATTTTTTGATGATTTATCTTATTTTTTCTTTTCCAATTTATTAATGATTAATTTGAATTTCAACAAAATGAAAAAAATTTTAATTTTAAAATTCATATAAATATGGGTCCTTTAAAAAAGACCCATGTATATATGAATTTTTAAAAACAATTTTCACAATCAAAAAAGTTTTTCTAAAATGTGGTGGTTTTTGGTAATTGTATTTAATGTTGTGCTTTTAAGCTTTGTCTCTTCAAGCAGAATTGATCAAAGCATCGTTGCATTTGCTGATAATGAAAAAAAATTTATTTCATATGGTTTTATTGTATCTGAAAATGCAATTATTCTTCCGGCCTACAACAGACCAAATGAAATAGTATGAGCTTAATTATCTTTGAATTTTTACTAATATAATTGTTTAGAAATTAATAAATTTCTACAAGAAGAGCAAATTTATGGTCCAAAATTTTTATAATCTTCCAGCAGGTTCATTCAAAATGATCAATGATGCGACTTCCATTTTTACAGTATGCTTTCAAAAATTTGTTATTTCATCACTGTAGATTTTAGACCATAAACAATGAATTTCCTACAAATCGTGTAACACGAATTAACAGATATCCGTTTTATGGACCTGATCAATATTATACTGCACTACTATCCAAATCAACAAATATAATTTTAACACGTTTTAAACCATTTTCCGACGATAAATGCGGCGAAATTATTTCAAAATTTAATGCATCAACACAAATTTGTGTTCAAAACACAAATCTTGATTCAACATCGCCTTTAATTGCAACTTCTGAAAACTCTGATTTCCTTGTCGGATTCGCAAATGAAGGATCTGTTCTAAACACAACTATTTTTAATTTAATCAATCAAAAAAGCTACAATCTTCCAATTTATGATCGATGTGATTCAGAAAAAGAATTTCCATCACATTTTGCATTATGTAATTCATTTGAAATAAGTGAAAATTTGAAAGATTCTTGTCATTCTGAAATTATTCTTGTTGGAAATATTGAAGTTGGAAACAATAAAAGTTTTATTCCAATTGAATTTGGAATTGTTGTTAGTGATGATCAAATTCTTGTTTCATCAAAGATCAATGAATCATTGGAGAATTATCAAATTTATGGAAACGGAGAAAAGCTAAAAGTTTGTTTAACAAAAGCTTTACAAAAATTAAACGAAAAAAATTTTTAGGTTGCATTAATGTTGAATAATATCGTAATTGAAGAAGATAATTTCGTAAGCAATGTTACAACCAAAAATGGAAAAACATTTCATATTTTAAAGGTTTAATAATTTAAATATAAATCAAAAAAATGTAAAATTTTTAGTACCATCATCGAATTTTTAACGATCTTCCAAAAGCACATTTTATCTTTGATGAAAATTTTAAAACCGTTAATAGAAATCCAAACATTGATAATTTAAGCTCCTTCGAATTTGTTGATCAAAAATTGGTTGTACAATCCAAAGCAAACAATGAGAGTGATTCATTGATCGTTGCTTTAAATCCACTTTTCTGCAATGACAAAATTATCGGATTTAAAGAAGATAACATTTATTTTTCTGCATTTGAATTAAAAGAATTTTTGCAACATTATGTACCAAATTTACAACATGAAACATTCTTATCAACTCCAGAAGTAACAACACTTTCAACAAAAACAATAACCGAATTCAGAAATGTAACAGATTCAAATTATACTGTAACAAGTTCTGATCCTGTTGATTCAAGTTCTAACAAATTGATGTTGACCTTGTGGCTTATATTTTTGGCACTTTTTCATTTTTATTCTTTGTTTTAAGTTTGGTTTTCTTCATTTTTGATAAAAAAATTATGCTGTTTTTCTAAAAATTTATATGAGCATTTTAGTTTATAATTTCAAAAAACATATGAATTTAATCCCAAATTTTTTCAAATGAATTAACAAATTCATTTATTTTAAAAATTTTCACCGGCGTTTTCTTAAATATATTCTTCTATTTGCCAGCATTTTGATGTTTTCCCTGGAAAACCCTGAAAAAGGGAAATGGTAAGCTCAAGAAAATATGTTGCCCCTTTTCTTTCAAGATTGTTTCAATTCCACAATGTGCCAAGTTGTTTTAAAGTACATGCTAAAACCTTTTTAATGAACTGTACATAAATTTCACCGTTTGTAAAAATAAAGAGTTGTTGGATTCAATGACAATCTTTTATCAAAATCGAATACGTTGGAATAACAAAAGCTGAACACATTCTTTGCAATATTTGAAATTGTTTTAAATATTCAAATAATTTAATGTAACCTCGATTTTTTAAAAAATTATTCCTCAAGTTTAATTTTTAAAATAATACATGCATTTTATCCAATATTGTCCCACCTTTATGAATTATTAACAAACTAAAACAATTTATTATGTTCAACGGTAACAAAAATTTTCATAGCCTCATATTTTTGAATAGGTCTCTTATTTTGCCAGTTATTTGAAACCCGAAACAGTATCATTTCTCGAAAAAAAAGAATTGTTAAATATTTTAAACATAATTGAATGCTATGTGAAGGAGAAATTAGGAGAAAACAGTTAAAATCTTTGAAAGAATTTCTTCAAAGAAAGATGTACTTTCTATTGATAATATATGGAAGATATTTTTGAAATATTTCAGTACAACCTTTTAAAAAAATGTATAAACTGATTTAATTTAATTACATTCTCCGATAATATTTGTTTATTACAAAATTGTTTTAAATATTCAAAAAAATCGATAAAATACGATGATGTTTAAAAAATGAAAAAATGTTTTTTTTTTCCTTTAAAGCAAATTTGCTTTTTTTTTGTCGATGCAAACAAAGTGCAGATTTTATAGTTTGAAAAAAACATTTTGCACATGTTTAAAAGTTTATGTTATTTTTTTTCAGAAAATAACTTGTAAAATGGAAACGTTTACCAAAAACGGTTAAGTTTTTTTTTTTCAAAAAAAAAAACAATTTTAGTGTTAGAACGATCAACTTTTACATTGCGAAAAAAGAAAGCTAAAAAATCGTATAAAAGCAAAAAAAAAGCATGACGGAATTTTTATATTAAAGCTCGATGGGAGTTGTTGTTGTTGTTGTTGTGGATGCTTCAAAAGACAACGATGGAACTTTTTGCTGAATAAAACTTTTTAATACCAAAATTGAAACACGTGAATACTCATTTTGAAAGCCAACAATTAATCCATTTTTAAATATTGGTGCCCCAACGAGAAATTTTTCGTTTTCCGAAAACACATTTCTTTTTGATTCTCGAATTTCAAGCCTTTGATCTTCGAATTTGAAGGATTCAGCTTCTTCCAAATTTGTTTCTATTCCATCAAATTTTGCTTTTTGAATATCTTTAAAAATGGCTTCATTAAACTAAAATACAGATTTTTAGTTAGAAGAAAAAATGATAAAACAAACCTTTACAAGTTTTAACATTCTTATACCAGTTGAAATTCGGTTATAATCACCCTCCTCAAAAATTTTTACTTCTCGGTTTATCATATATGCAAGCTAAAAAAATGTTAAAAATTTTAAAGCTTTATCCATAATTAAAAAACTTTTTGTTATAACTGTACCTGAAAATCAGGCGAAAAACATTGTTTTTTACAAATTCCCAAAAAGGAAAAATCTGTTGCTGAATTTTAAAAATTAGATTTTATAAAAATTTATTGAAATTGGAAATTTGGCTATTTGGCAATTTAGCTAGCTCCTTTTTAAGGAAATTCCTTGAGATTTATGTTTTTTTATTGTTTTTAACATTACCTTCAACTTTTTTCCATTACCATAAATTTTATAATCTTCAAATGGATCAAAAACTGTTGAAGGAATAATAGCTTGATTATCACTAACAATAGTTCCCAAACCAAATGGAATAAAACTTATATATCCCATTCCTTCTTGAACATTCCCAAAAAGAATAATTCCATCAACTTCTTTCAAATTAAGACTAATTTCAGCAGAATTACAAAATGTGTATTTTGATGGAGATGAAATAGCTGAATAGCAATGATGATAAATTGGAAATCCATAACATTCATCAACGATAAAATTATACAAAGTTGAATTTTTAGTTGAACGTGAATCAGATAATCCAACAAGAAAATCTCCACCATCAAAAGTCGAAATTAGCGGAATTCCGGCTTGAATTTGATCATATTCACTGCAACTTTGTTTTTGCCAATTGAAATCNTGAAATCGGGAAAGAAATTTGTGCAATTATCCGGTTCCATAGAATAGTATGGAACAACAAATAATTCAGTTTCATTGAAAAAAACAGTTTTTAAATTTTCTTCATTATTGCAAAGTGGATATCGACTAATTTTCATAACTTTCCTCTGTTTTAAATGTGGATCTGATGATGACGACTAAAAACAACGAAAACCCATTTGTAACATTTCGGTTAATTTCTTACCTGAAGAATAAATGCACCATCATTTAATTGTGTAAGTATACCTTTTGTACGGTCATTGGCAAAAAGACCACTGAACTCATCATTCAACATGACATCTAAATCATCATCAAGGAGTTTGAAATAATAAACATTTTCCTTAAATAAACAGTTTTTAAATCTTTTTGTCCTAATGCTATCAAAAATAATGTATTTTCTTGAAATTAAAGAATAAAAAAATTTTTAAACATGTTTTTTATCTTACAAATTTTTCATAAAATTCGTCAGCATTTGCAGGTAAAATAATTTTGTTTTCATCAATTTGAATACCGTATGATATGATCTCTGAAATGTTCCCCTGCCACATATCCGGATTTTCGGAAGATTTATTATGCAATAACACAATACTTTCAGACAACTCTTCATCATTCATTTCTCCAAATGCAAGATTTGCAGACAAAAAGCAAACTGTAAAAAAAAACAAAAGCCGCATTTTTAAAAATGCAAAGTGTAGGAAAAGCTCGTTTATGTTTAAATAACAATAATTTTCTTAAATTATGGAAAAAATAAATTTTTGAAAAGCATTTTTCTCAATTTAGAAATAAATTTATCAGCAAAAGAAAAAATGTTGCTTCGTATTATTATGAATAATGATGAAAAAAAATTATTGAAAAACAAAAATATTTATTGTAGAGTCATAAAAAATTTTCAAATTTATGGAAAACAAAAGCTATTATTTTAGGCTACCGTAATAACATTAAAAAATATTATAATATTGTTTCTTAACCAAATATAAATTTTGTTAAAAAAACGTAGCATCAAAACAGTGATTCTTAAAATTTTTAACATAAATATTGTGGAGAAAGAGTAAAACAACGTCTTATCTAGCTACGTGCACGGTTTTTTCAAACTTCTTCAAATGCGATAATTTTGGTACTAAAAAATGCAGAAGATTTTTATTAAAAATAATTGATAAGAAAAAATATTAGTTTTTGTGCTAATAAAAAAAATAAATGACAAAGAAAAAATAAAAATACCGTAATTTTTTCAGCCGAATTTTGTGGTAGTTCGAGGTAGAATTCAAAACAATGCCTATTAGATGCAAAATTTTTTTCTGAGTCAGATAAAATAAAAATTAAATGCGCGAAAGTGAGCGGTCAATATATTATCACAGAAAAAAGTAAAAGCGCAAATTGCCTCTGCACGTTGCTAATCTTATCTTCGATCGAAATCTCCTTTTCATTCTCTCTCCCTTTCTAGCTTTTATCTTTTTTTTCACTTTTACTTTTAATAATGTTTTTTGCTGCTGGTTTTATTTTCTATTAAAATACGAACTTTATTTTTTCCAAGACATCGAGAATCATTTACTACATTAAGAGTTTCTTTCAGCCGTTTGGTTATTAAGTGTCTTTTCACAAAATAAAATTTAAATATGTTAGAAACAGAACAACAAAAATGATGAAATGAAACTTCTCAGAGAATGAATTATTTAAAACAAAGGTAACATTTGTATTAATATAAAATGTTGATGTTGTTTGGAGAACTGTTGAAACTGAAGTTGTTGTTTCAGCTTTAATGGTAGTTGTCGGTTCAATACTTAAATGTCTAACATTTTCTTCCAAAATGTTTTTTAATTCAAAGGCAGAAATAAATGTGCCATTTTGTTGAAATCCAATAACACTCCTATTATGAAACACTGGAATTCCCAACAAAAAGTTAAATTTACTTTCTGTAATATTGGTATCATTTTGGAAAACCAATTTTTGATCAACAAATTGAAGAGTTTCAAAATCATTGAAATCGGTTGCATTTACAAAACTTTCATCGAAGGAGAATTTTGCCTTCTTGAAAGATTCAAATTCGGCATTTTCCAACTAAAAACAACAAAGTTTAATTAAAAATTCATTTTTTCAAACCTTTAAAAGTAAAACATTTGTTTCAAGAAAATTTATGGGTTTATAAATCCCAAGAAGCACAATATCCTTTTTCGCCATAATTGCAACCTTAAAATGTTAACAAAAGAAAAATAAAATTCTGATTTTGATAGAAGAATTTACCATTGTTTCTTTACCACTTCCATAAATTTCATAATTTTCAATTTGTGCTACAATTTTCTTTAAATCATTTGCAAATACAATAACTTCTCGATCCCCGATAATTAAGCCAAAACCAAATGGAATAAAACTTCGTACATTTCCAATTTCAGCATTTCCAATTAGCACAACTTCTGAATATCCTGATTTATTCAAATTTCGACTCATTTCCAATGCATTACAAAATGTTATTTTTGCAGTTGAATTTAGCAAATAATTACAATAATCATAATGTGGTAAAATATTACATGGTTGTGTTAATAATTTGAAATCAGAATTACCATCAAATAAGCCGATAAGATAATCTTTGTTATCCATCGTATTAATTAAAGGTGATCCAATATATTTGAAATGGCTATTTGTAGCATTGGCACAAATGTTTTTGTCTTCACAAAGATAACCCTCAAACTTTTTTGAAGAAAGTTTGAGGGTTATTCCTTCGTAATCAAAGTCAACAACAGATAAATTTTTAGTATTTTCACAAAATGGATATCTGCTAATTCGTAATTTTCTGTTACCAGCCGTAATTTTCGATCCGTTATTTAACTATAAAATATATTATGAGACTAAATCTAGGAAAAAAATTACTTTTAAAACAAATGTGGCATCGTTAACTTTTGTAAAATTATGCGAGAACAATTTATATTCAACAAATTTTTGTTGATTTTGAGTATAATTTTGAAAATTTGCAAAGGCGTCCTATAAAATCATCAATTTCTTGAATATCTCAAAGTATGTAACAAACCAAATTTTGATAGACAAAATCATTCGGTAAAACCAAGATATCCGGTGCAACAATTACACCCAATCCTAGTCCGTATCTTTCTTTATTGAAGAAAATTACAGTACTATTTAAAAATGCAGCAATAAAACCAATAAAATTTAAAATTATAAATTGCTTCATTTTTAAAAGTAATTTTACAATTTAAGTTTCTAGCATTAATTTTAAAAATAATTTTTAAAAAAGAAAATAATTTTTTTCAATTTTAAATTTTTCTATCATGAATGAAAAAAAAATTTCTTCAAAATTTCGAGAAAAAATTGTTGTGTTTTGAATCACAATTGTTTTTATTCAACGAAAAATTTTAATGGCTAGTTTTTTAAATAATAAAAGAGTCTCAAAAAAGAGTATAGGTGAAATGTGTGCAAAAAATAATCTAAAAGAAATTAAGTTGCCAAAATTGTCTAATATTTCACACATCTTTGAAACGAATAGCACGTTTTCTTATAAGAAGAGCCCATAGTCACAGCTTCCGTGGCGCAATCGGCTAGCGCGCACGGCTGTTAACCGTGAGGTTGGTGGTTCAAGCCCACCCGGGAGCGATTAATTTTTTCATTTGTAATCAACATCATTATTCCTAAAGCGTTTTTATTTCAACCGAAACAAAATTTTTGTTACAAAAATTGGCAAGATTTACTGTTACAATATTTTCATGACAATATTTCACCTTTTAAAATACAAAAAAAAACACATAAAAACTACTTTAGTTATCACAGAAAATAATTTTTTCCTGTGGGGTTTTTGAATAAATTGTCCACCAAATTTCTGCTGGATTTCCATTGGCATCCATTAATTTCGACCAATATTTTGTTTTTTCTGTTATCGCAATTACCTTTGTTCGTGTAAGAGCAACACATTTTGACGGCAAAATATCAAGTCTAAAAAATCGAACAATTATTTGATAATAATTTTGGCACGAAAACAAAAAGCATGGTTTATATGAATTTGGAAAAAACTGCAATTGTAAAAATAAACGTACTCTTTCAAATTTTTTTGGCAAATTAAAATTTCAACAGCTTTTCCAATTCCTTTATTACGATATTCCGGATAAACATATTGATGTGCAATTGTTCCAATTCCATCATTATATTCAAATGCAATAAGTTTATTCGTTGAAATTTCAAAGATACCAACGGATGGAAGTTCTTTTAAGCGAATACTATAAAAATTGCTGAAATTCTTTTCTGTACAGAATAATTTAACTTACGCAGCTTGAAGTTCATCACCATTTTGATAATGTAATAAAACGGACATCATTTGCTTAGAATATTCTGGTGAAATTGATCTAACTTCAAAACCATCGGGTAAAATTATTTCTTTTTTAAGAAAATCTTTGTGATTCTTTTCTTCAATGTTATATATAAATGCATTTTGATACAATGGTTTATATGGATGGGATTTTTGTTCTTTCATTAAACGATTAAGCTGCAAATTGTGTTAATGTAGCTCATTAGAATATTTACATTTGGGTCAAATGTGCTTCAAGTTCCTTTTGTTGTTTTTTAGATTTTAGAAACATTTAATTTTTTTGGACACCTTTTTTACATACCGCCTTCAACTTACTTCATGTTCACTTCCTTCTGGTAAAACAGTTTCAAATAAAGATTCTTCAAGCAGCTTTTCTTTTATGATTGGAAATAATTTTATCATTGCAGCTCTTTCAAATTTTCCGTTTAAACAACTACAATTTCCAATAACAATTAACTTTGAAAATTCATGATATTTGAAAGCTAAATAATAGCTTTCTTCTTTTCCACTAATTATTTCTTTGTATTCAAAAAGTTCAAGTCGACTACCACCATTTAATTTTTCAGTTTCAAATTTAATAATTGGATAAAGAAAATTAAATTCTGGTAAATTTTTCATTCGACTAAGAATGGATGGATATGTGGAAGGATCAACGAATTTTGCAGGCATTTTGTAGCAGATAAACACTAAAATTTATTAAAATTTGGTTCTAAAATGAAAATGTTCGATAAAAATGAACACAAATATAAACAAAAGTCGATTTCATAAAATTTTGAAAACTCATAAAAAAGTAAAAAGCAGTTTATTCAGTAATTTCATTTTTACTCAAAAAATATAGTCATTTCAAACACAGACAGATCACAAAAGTGAAAAATCACAAAAAAAACACATTTTTATTTCTATCATTTATTGACCCCTCTCAACCAGTTTAAATTATTATTTATGTTGCAATACTTTTAGTGTAACAAATGACGATAATTTCAAGAAAAACGAAATGCAGTTTTTCAAAAAAAGAAATAAAAAAACGCTGCAGAAAGTAAAACGTTAAATTTATAGGTTTTTGATAAAATTTATTTCTTTTTTTCAGCAGTAAAAAAATAACAACATTTTTT
>CABFKP010002032.1:0-11855 GCA_901779475.1 Panagrolaimus davidi
TGTAAACCAAACATTCTTTTCCATCTTTTGTATACCCTCTTGTTGGAATAAAAAAATATATTAAAAAATAAGTAATCAGTACTGTAAGCGAAAACATCTCATAATTTTTTTAGCAAACGATAAATAAAAATATTGTTGGATATTTTAAATTTTGTAAAAAAAAGTTTAAATTTTTATAATTTGTTATTTTTTTAAAAAAGTTGCACTTATTATTCATTGTTTTGTTTAAATTTTTATAATTTGTTATTTTTTAAAAAAGTTGCGCTTATTATTCATTGTTTTAATTTTAAAGTTAATTTCTGCTTTTATTATATTTTACTTTTTTAACTTAGAAAAAAATTTAAGCTTTTTCGTTAGAAAAAAAGAAAAAAGAATAAAACCTCTAAAGGGTTTTTTCTCACTTGCTCAAGAGCTGACAAAAAAAAAGTGGATGCTAGAGTCATGCATTCAGTGAAATGATAAGGTTATGACGGCCTATAAATCTTATCCTGACCAGGCAACCAAAACAAAGGCACTTGAGCAGTTTTGAAGTGGCTTTGTTTTGCGCAACCCGAAAACAAAAAACTTGTTAAGCAAAAAAGGTTATACAAAATGTTATGCTTTTATTTTATTCCTTTATTTTTTTTCTTTCCCACTATTTACTGTCATGAATTATATGAGTTTGTTGACTTTTTTCAATAATTTTCTTGTATGAGTAAACCCCTATGTTTGCAAATAATTGATTGGTACGGACAAATTATTCTTGGTTTGTTATGATACAACTTTTTTATGGGACAGTTAAAGAAAAATTGACAAAAGCGAAAATAGATGTAAAAAAAGAAGGGGTTAATGACAAGAAAAAAAGACAAAGAAATAATGGATATTTTTTTTTCTTCGTTTTCTTTAACTTGAAAAAACATGTTTTTTCCTTTTTTGTTTTTGAATATTTGATACATTTTTAACAATCATTCATATAAAAAATAAGCAGATATGGTTGCGTTTTATTACCTAAAAATGAGCAATGAGCAGATCTGTGTTGCTTAAATTATTCCTTATCAGATCAATTATTTATATAAATTGTTTAAATCTTTACTACAAAAAGAAGAAAAGATTTTGCTCATCTTAAAAATGAGCAAAATCTTTTTAAAAAAAAATTTTTCACGTTTTTATTCCAAAATTAACTATTGCCAAAAGTGTCTTAATTCAATGAATTCGTCGATGCCTTTCATTGATATTTTTATATTTTTGACAAATATAGTTTTATTTAAAAGCATTTATTTGCAATGAATTGTCCTCAGATAAAAATGATCCAAAAATTTTTAATATCTTATAAAAATATGTTATTATTGAGTAAAAAAAATAAAAGTGTTAAATAAAATAATGGAAGTAACAATAGTGAGTCACATAATTTCGGAAAGAAAGAAATTGTTTTTTTGGGTTTCTGCTTTTTTTGTTCTCTTTTTTCGTTGGTTATTTTATCACAAAAATATAAAAAGGAAAAGTCTTTCAAAATTGATAGACACAACATCCCAAAACTTTTTATTTTTTCTTAAAAACCTAATTTTTTTGGTTCACAGTAGTTGTCAGAAAAATTGATAAACCATGATACAGCTTTTTCAGCTTCATCATAGCAAAGTTTTGGTGCTTTGTTGTTTCGATTTACTTGAATTCAATTTTTTTTCGCCTTTTTCATAAAAAATTATCGAACAAAATTTATAAAATATTCAAAAAAATAGCAGATTTCAAAAATAAAAAAAAAGACGTTTCATGTCATGCTTTTTTCTGCCCAAACTTTGCTTCATTCATTCCATTATAAAAAATTGTTTGAAAACTATTTTTTTTCCGGCTCTTTTTTTGGATTATTTTTAAACAAACCACTGTGTTTGCGAAAAAATAAAAGGCGAAGACACACATTTTTTTTGTTCGAGATACTGAAAATTTTTTTATCTAAAGCAAAAATCAAAGTTTAAAAAAATGCAATAACAGCATTAAAAACCGCTATCTGGTGCACATTTTTCCCATGTGTGGACAAGTGATCCCAAGTACCATTGTTTATAAAAGAGGGTGTGAACTTGATTCCGTAAAAAAACCAAACAAGAATGAGTAACAGCAAAAAATTAGTGCGTTGAAAGCTTTTTTTTACATATTAAATATTTTAATGATGAAAATGTTTCCTTTTCCAAATGTTTTTAGCAATTTACCTTGTTTTAGAGCACTTTTTAAAATTAATAATGTTAACAACATTTATCAAAGCATTGTTCTATATTTTAATGCAGCATGTGTTTCTTTTATTTTTTGTATTTTTTATAAATAATAAGTAATTTTCCCAAATAATTTATTGAACAAAATTTATAAAATATTCAAAAAAATAAGCAACTTTCAAGAATGAAAAAAGACGTTTACGTTATCCTTTTTTTCTGCCCCATAGTGTACTTCATTCGTTCCATTTGGAAATATCTTTTGAAAACAATTTTTTCCTGCTCTTTTTGGACAAACAAGTGTGTTTTGTCAATAAAACGAAAGGCAAAGATATACATTTTTTTGTTCGATATTGACTAAAATTTTTTTATGTAACGGAAAAGTCAAAGTTGAAAAAATGCGTTAACAACAAGAAAAAACGCAATTTGGTGTGTATGCTCACATTTTTCCTGCATATATTTTTTTTGTCGTTGATGTTATTGCAAAAATGACTGTCAGCATAAAAAGAATAAATAAATGTCATTCAAAGCAAAAAAAAGTTTTTTTTTGTTTTTTTATTTCTCTTTTTTTCAAAGCAAAAAAAAGCTTTTATTTTTTGCTATAAATAAAAAACGTGTTTGAATATTTAATACATTTTTCCCGATCATACACAATTCGTAGTTTGGTAAAAGAAAAAGAATAAATTTGCTTCTACCGTACCATGCTAAGTCCAGAAATTCAACAATCTTGTTTGGCTTCAGTTACTCAATATTTGAAGCAATACCGAGAAAAGCAAGCCGATGATAAACCCAACACTTCAAATGCTTTAAGTTATATTCTGAAGCAAATTGAAGTTGAAAACCAGTCGAGAAAGAAACGGAAAAATTAATTGCTTACATTTTTACTGGTGAATATTGTCTTGGAAAAAAGTCTGTGCTCAGCTATAAAAATCTTAATTTTTCAAAAGAAGTCCGTATTTTATTTTTTTACATAAAAAACAATTCACAAAAAATAGTCAAAAAAGCGAAAATTCATTCAATTTTAATTTTGCATTTTCGAGTAACTTCAAAATCTTTTTCAGAAAACATTTCTGCAATCAAATAATATCTATGGTCAATATCCCCACAATGCTTAACACCAATATCCCCATCATCAAAATAAGTTAAATACCATTGAACACCATTTCTTTTTTTCAAATGACATGGAGTTGAAGGTTTTTCACAATTTGTTTCCCAATAAATGCAAGAATAAATGAATTTATTATTAGATGCACGACCATTTAATGATTTAATAATTTCAATTTCATGTTTTTGTTTACGACAAAGATCACCAAAAATTGTTTGTCCAATTGAATTTGTAATTTCAACTAAAAATATAATTTAAGAAAAAAACTGCAGTTGACAATTTACCTCTGGCATCAGAGTTTGGATTTTTCAAAATATCTGCTAATTCATCAGAAGTAAAAATGAAACCTCTTGGAACTAAACATAAATTATATATTATAAAAAGTATAATAAAAACATACCAACAAATTCACGTAAAAAGTATAATTTCATTTTATTAAATTGGATATTTGGTAATAATTCATGCATTTCAGTTTTGATTGCATCATTCATATTAAAATTTTCATCATTTGATAATCGTTGCTTTTCAATAGCTTGATTTTCTGACCATTCATATATCTACAAGAATTTTTAAAAATCATTTGAAAAATACAAAATATAAACTAACACATTGAAATCTGTCTTCGTGATGTTTGCTAAAATTCGATTCCATTGTTACGATTTCTTTGATTATTGATTTATCAGAATTCAAAAATCCATCAAATTTAGCCAAATTTGTGAAATTTTGAAAAATAAAAGTCTCAATTGGTTCTTTCATTTGAAATAATGAATATTTGTTTGAAGTTTCAATAAGTTGAAAAACATTGCTTAAATTTAATTCAATTTCTGATAAATATTTATCACAAATTTTTTTTAAATCTTCAATTTGATAAAATTCTGATATATCAAGAATTGTGTAAATATTTTCATTTGTAATAATACATTTCCCAGAATAAATAAATGTAATTAATTCTTTAAAATCATCATATTTATAGGTTTTAATTTTGATTGAATCATTCTTAGAAATCCATCGATCAGAAAGCATTGATTCAAATGTTGAGGAAATATTTGATAAACTTAATTTATCCGCATATAATTTCTATAAATAATTGTAAATATTATAAATGTAAAAAGTTTACTTACTTTTCCATCAAAATCAAAAATGATATCAAATAATTCAGGATCTTGTGATTTGAATGCCGCTTCAAGCTGAGGATGAATTTTATTGGTACAATTCGTTGATTTCATTTTCGATTATTTTGCAAAAGTTTTCAAGGAATCAGATTATGATTTTTTATAAAAAAGCAACAACTGAAAAAATTGCGTATACTAAAAATTATGTAGTTGTTAATATGAAAACGGAGGTTCCAAGGAATTATAGACTGAAAAAGCTAAAAGTCCATTCGGAAGAAGCAAATGAAAAAAATCCTTCAAATGCCTGTACTTGAATCAATGAGGTCATGAGAACCTGTTTAGTGATTGACGAAAGTTTTTACTTTTTTTGTTAAAATATGCAGCAACAAAAAATATTATCGATCTCATAATTTTATTTCAGTAATATTGGTTACTAGACAAGTACCACTGTTCACAAAAGAGGGTGCCCAACTTTTTTCTTGCTCTGAAGGCTTAAAAAAAATTTTGTGATAAGAGATAATGATTCTGTAAAAAAACCAAACCACAATGAAAAAAACAACTGCAAAAAAATCGTCTTTAAAAATACTAAATATTTCAATAATGATACTGTTCCTTTTATAAATTTTTGTTAGCAATTTCCTTGTTTTAGAACCCTTTTTAAAATTAAAAATGTTAATAAAATATTTTTGTGCATTTTACAATGAAGAATCACGAATCAGCATGAAGAATGTCTTTCTTTTTTTTTTCGTTTTTTCTTTATACGCTCTACGGAATTACACCGTTCAATTGCATGTAGAAACTCTATGGATAAGGGTCCTTCAGCAGGTACATCATCTTCAACATTTGAATCAAGCATCTGTCTAAAAAATAACTTTCTCTGAGTGAGACAAGCTTTTATGTTATAAATTACCACTGATGAAATGAATTGAAACCAAGATGTCTGCATCTTTGCCTTCTGATTGAAAAGCAATTTGCTCTAAAAATAGTTTTTTTCATGTTGTTTACCCTATATATTTTATAATTTATTAAGAGGTAATATGATGTTGCATATCTTCAATTTGCGATTTTAGTTCAACGTTCTCTTTTACAATTTTCTAAATAAAAAATCTGTATTTCTAATTTTCTAATTTAATATACAATAATTTCACGAGATAAATCTATCCCATAAATGACCGATTACAAAAACATTTACAAAATATTCAAAAAATGGATTTTTTTCTACGAAAAAAGAATATGAAAGTGCAATTGGCTTCGTTTTCTTTTTCTTCGTTTAAAAAAATGAATCAAAAAAGGAAAAAAAAATGTTTTCTCCTTTTTGTGTCCATCCGCAAATTGCATTCAGATTTTTAAATGAAAGTTAAATGTGTGCTCCTTTTTTTGTTCCATGCAAGCGGCAAAAGTCCTTGAAAAAACAGCATTTTATACATTCAAGGACAACCAATTGAAAAACGAAAGGGAAATGAGAAAGAGAT
Source organism: Panagrolaimus davidi (assembly GCA_901779475.1). Lineage (NCBI taxonomy): Eukaryota > Metazoa > Nematoda > Chromadorea > Rhabditida > Panagrolaimidae > Panagrolaimus > Panagrolaimus davidi. Next base: position 5,867 of record CABFKP010002032.1, read on the forward strand.
CAGTGTTGGCAGCCGTCCGATCAGTTTTTCAGCCTTATTCTGAAAAAAAAATTGATGGAAAGTTAGTTTATTAAAAATAAAAAATTCTGAAAATCTGCTAAACAAATACTGACTTTTCTTTAAATTTTAAACAAATGGTAACTTAAAAAGCTGAAAAGGTCACAATAAAGTAAAAACTAAAAAAGCAATTTTTTAAACTTTCAAGCAAAACTTTTAAATCTTAAAATTTTGGGATAAAATAAAATGATTTTGTAAAAAAACCAGAGAAGAATAAGTAATAGAAAAAAATTAGTGCAAAGAAAGCTTTTTTTAAATATTAAACATCCCAGTGATAAAAATGTTTCCTTTATTTAAATCTTAATTAACAATTTCCTTGTTTTAAAAGCCTTTTTGAAATTAATAACGTTTTATTTAATGTTCAATAATATGACATGTTTTATTTGAATGAAGAATATATTACTTTTATTTTTTGTTTTCTGATAAAAAATAATTTTCCTTAATCAATTATTGAAAATATTTATAAAATATTCAAAAAAATAGCAGCTTTCAAGAAAGAAAAAAAGACTTTTATGTCATCGTATTTTCTGCCTATAATTTACTTCATTCATTCCATTCGGAAAAATCTTTTGAAAACTTTTTTCCGCTCTTTTTTGGATTAAAAAATATTGTGTTTAGTCATAGAAACAAAAGGCAAAGACACACATTTTTTTGTTCGATAAAATGCATTTTGCGACAAATTGAAGCATAAGGTGGCACAGGAGCAAAAATATCATCGGTTTGGGCTAAAATTCCGCCTATATATAATCGATATTTTTTCTCTCATTTTTTCACTAAAATCGATTTTTTGCACATTTGGGCAAATTCTTAACGTTTAAGAAAATTTTTTCATTTTTTTTAAAGGATTCGGAGGTGTTGATATATTTTTGCGATGTTTTTATTTACGACCGCGCCAATCAGAAACTATTTTATTGTTTTTTTGCATAATCGATAAGACCGCAGAAACGTAAAAATTGAAAAATGTATGAAACCGTCCGACAAACATTTGGTGTGATTTGTCAATTCTCAATTTTATTATATGAAATCCCAAAACTGATTTTTGATAATGCGATGTTTTTAAATATTTTATACATATTAATTCTACCACGTTTTTTTATTGTAAAAATATTGCAAAATAAAGCTTTTACAGAAATATTTCATAGTTTTGAAAAAAAATTTACAAAAACAAATCTAGCTTTTTTAATTAAAACCGTTATTGACTTTGCATTACACAAAAGATAACATTGAAAAAAAGTTTTTGACGTTCTTGTGCTGCACTTTTTTTATGTTTGTCTGAAATGAGAATGTGTCTCATAATTAAAGACACATGTACTCAAATGAGACTGTAAACACAACGCCAAACAAAGCTGAATTTTTGGTTGAAGGAAATGATAATTTTTAACAGATTCTTTAAAAATTTTCATTAAAATTACTTTAATTTAAAAATCCCTTTCGATAATAATTTTTTCCATGTCTTTTTACATAGGTATTGAAAGTTTCATATTCTATAACTTTCTCAAAAAGCTCAAACTTTCCCTAGAAGTTTGTTCATGCAAGGAAAACTTAGCGTTTTTTGTATATTTTTACTTTAAATTTTTCGCATTTTACTTAAATCAAAAATCGGATTCGATAATTCTGTTAGTAATAATCTCAAGATAACGCAGAAAAAGATTCAAAGNGCAGAAAAAGATTCAAAGCATGAGGTTGCGCCGTTATTCTCAAACTTTCCCTCAACGATGTTGTATTCATGCACCAGCTATAGTAATAATACAGAAAATTGTAACAAGCTTCTTACTTATTGCTTTTTTCTTTATTTTTTGCTTTTATCAACACTAAATGAAGACTTAGGATCATATATAACATAAGATTTGGTACCAACAGTAAAGAATCAAGGTATATATCCTTTGATAAGGAGAAATATCACATACATCAAATTTATGTTTTAAAGTCTCTAATTAAAAGTCAGGATTGGTTTTTTCAGTTTCAATAATGCTTCCTTATGGTTCTTAAAACAAAAAATTAGTACATTAAACAAGTTTCAGCTGTTTTAGTAATTATCTCTTTATCTATAACATCAGTATTTTAAATATATACGGATTTTGGCGTTGTGTTTACAGTCTCATTTGAGTACCTGTGTTTTTTAGTTCAAGTATCCATTTTTGAACTAAATTAAAACGCATAAATTCTTGCAGTGGAAAAAAGATATCTTTAAAAAGAGAAAAAACGGAGCTTTTTTTTATGCGCACATGTTTTTTTTTGTACCAACAAAAAAACTCGGATAATTTCTTTTACATTTTAAAACTCAAAAACGTGAATGTTTTATTTGCAAAAGTCGTTTATATTTAGGTCATTTTTTTTAACTAAAAACGTTTTATTTTGATAAAAAAGAACCAATTTTTGTACAAAAAATACAAAAAAGCAATTTTAAAAAGGGAATATTGAAACCTATTTTAAAATACAAATAAAATTTTATAAAAAATATTTTATTCGATGTTGTTTCGACTCCGACTTTGGAGTCGGTGTTACTGAAAAACAAAAATCACAACAGTGATTTAATCTAATATAAATAACCAAAATAATACAATGTCTTTTTAAACAAATAGTTGGATGAGTAGCCCAATAATAAAGTAGATTGAATGCTTTATCCATACCAATTTCAGATCCAGAAAATATTGAATCTTTTTCAATTGAAACGGGAAAACTGCAGCCATGAGGTTTTGTTCCACAATTACAGCATTTCCAATCTAAAGAATTTTATCATATAGATCAGTCAAATTTAATTAAATAATAATGTTAGCACTTACAATAGGTCGAATTTTCGTCCCAATAAGTGATTTGCAAATCGATGCAAAATATACCAGTTCGTCACAATAGATATTGACATAATCAACTACTGTATTCGTGCCAAATCCTTTGAGTTCAACAGCAAGCTGTACCTCTTGCATACATCCTGCGCACTTGAGGGAATTTTGCAAAGTATCATTCATCCCATTAAATCCTTGAACAGTTGAAGAGCATTCATTCCGAGTCAAATCTGGGACATGAACGCAGGAATTGTTGGCTTCTACAAATTCGAAATCATCAGGATTGATTCCGCAGAAGAAACAACATCCATCAGAGCTTGACAAGTATGGGAGATATTCTCTCTCTTGAATAAATGACACCTTCAATATGAGATGTCAAAATTAAGGTCAAAAGTGACAAAAACATTTACAAACAAGAAAATCTACTGCATATTGAATTATAGAAAACAGCTTCTTTTATATACGGATTTTGGGGGCGTTATTTCTTTTATCTGCTGAAAAAGAAAAGTTTATAAAAAAAACTTAAATTTAAGGTACGACAATTTTTTTGCTCCTCCCAAAAAAAGACGCAAATAAAAGAAAAACCGTTTTAAAAAGCATGCAAAAATACAAAGCAGTTGAATTTGGGCTTTAATGGATTCAAAAAAGTAGCAAAATCATTTTTTTAACAGTAAAATAAAATGGAAAGCAATAAAAGCGTTCATTCGCCAAACCGCAATAAAAATTCTTGTGAAAGCTTAGCATTTCTTGTAACTTTGGTGAATAAAAAAATGAAGGGGTGCTAAAATGAAGAATCCCTGTTTTCTTTTGCTACAATCTCTTTTTAGTATGCATTTCTTACAACTTGTTTCAAAGAACAAAGTTGATTTTAAATGATTTAAATAGTGTGCTTTATTTGAACAAATATTTAAAATAGTTTGAATAATAAAAAAACAAAAGATTTTTTTTCTTATTTTATTCGGTCAGTTCTTGGGAGTCTCATAAGAAAAATATGTTTTAAAAAATGTTCGATTTTTCAACTTTAACATACACTCTTTAATCTGCATTTTGCAGTGACTCGTGTGAAACTGAAATTGAATTATGTTTTATTTATTGCATTTTAAAATTTAGCGATAATATTTTATTCAATGTTTTTGCGACTCCGACTTTGGAGTCAGTGTCACTGAAAAACAAAAAGCACAACAGTGATTTAATCTGATATAATTTTAAATTTTTGATCTCGGTAAAAAAAGTCTATCAAAAAATGAAGTTAACAAATATTTCTGTGAAAATTGTGAAAAAAAAATTGTGAAAAAAATATGATATAAACAAATAAAATAGTACAATGTTTTTTAAACAAATTTTTTCACAGAAATATTTGTTAACTTCATTTTTTGATAGACTTTTTTTACCGAGATCAAAATAAACTATTCTGATGAAAAAATGGTTATAAAAAATGACATGTTTCTTCACAAAATTCTTGTGGAAAAATGTCACTGAAATTCTTGAAAGTGCAAAAGTGACGATATTATCATAGAATTTCATATTTTGATTCATTAACTTTTTTCTGTTGTAATATTCCGCTTTTAATGCCTCCTCCTAAAACATTTTCCCCTTTTTTGAACTGTTTTTTATCATTAAAACACAAAAAATGATTGAAAACAAGGTTCAAGTCATTTGAAACGAAAAAAAGTATGTGCAAAATACAGTAAATCCAAATCACAGTAAGATTAAACATAATTAAACAATTGTGCTATTAACGATAAAAAAAGTCAACGTTTTTGTTTATTTATTATGTATGGTGATTCTTTTTTATATGACAGAATGATAAAAGTTCTTGTATTTTAGTATCGATACTGTAATTACAGTAATAAACAATGAATAATAAAAAATTGTTCTTCACAAAAATAAATACATAAAAGATACACAAAAAATGTTGCTTTCATTTATTTTCTTCAATTTTTTAGCATTTCCTTTCAACGGCACTTTCTTTTTTTGTCGTTGCCGATGTTCCACTAACAACAAACAAAAGACATCATCTCTTTTTTTTATTTATCCTGGAACGAAATGGAAAAAAAGGAAGATGCCACAGGCGGCTGCAAATGCAACACAAATAAGGAAGCAACAAAAAATGTGATGTTGAAGAAAAAAAAGAGATGCGCAGTAATTGGCATTGACTAAACTTTTTTCTTTTCTTTCAAATCAATTAAATCTTTTATAGATTTTTACTTTAATAATGCTTTTAAAGTTGTATTTTATGTTTTTGTATTTCCATTTTTGCGTTTAATTAAATTCGATATATTAACGGATATATGCCATTCTTGGATTTTATGTTTGAGTTTGTTTATATATTTCCATCCACAATTTGCCTTTTTACTTTTACTTTTACTTTTACATTTGCATTTAATATTATCTAACTACTTTTAGGTGCTTTGTAAATACATATAAAAAATATGAAAACGGGTGTAAAATTAAGAAAAATTGATCAGTTAATTGAAAAATTCTTTTATAATGGTTTACGTGCAACAAATTCAACACCAGTTCGAGTTGTTTCATCTTCAGTTATTTCAAGATATACATCATCTTCTTCTTATCATCATCATCAACAACATCAATATGATCATGAAAAGCCTTCCACATCTTCTTTAGCTGAAGCTATGGTCGTTATTAATGCAAGTGGTGATGAAAAAGATGAATATAAAGAAGATGGAAGAGATAATAGTGAAACAGTTAAAGAAAAAGATAAAAGAATCAAGAGGGATAAAAATATTATGGAATCTAATAAAGCTGTGAATATTAGAAAAAGAAAAGCTGATAAAATAGATAAAGACGATGTTACTTTAATGAAAGACGGAAATGAAAAAGAAGAACCAAAGCCATCAACGTCAAAAGAAGTAAGCAAGAAATTTCTAACATTTCAATAAATTTAATTTTTGTACCAATTTTAAGGTAATAACAAATTTGTTAAATTTTAAAGGTTAGTTTTTAATTCCAAAATTAAATTTAATTTGTATAAAAAAGCGGTGCACAATTTTTTTACAAAATTCAATTTAATGAAATAAGCATCTAAAAAGGTAGAAGCCAAAACTGCTCTCTCGAAAAAAAAAAGAAAGCAGAAGGTGAAAAAAAAAGATGATGAAGCCATTTTTTATTCTTTGGCACTTTTTTTT
>CABFKP010002041.1:0-11853 GCA_901779475.1 Panagrolaimus davidi
TTTTTAAAAATATTTAATAGAAACAAAATGCCGACCATTCAAAGTGGCCACTTTTTCTTGAATCACCCTGTATCGTATTTTAAGCTTAAGTAATGAAATAAGTAAGGATAACCTCACTTTTTTAAACAATTGAAAAAGAAAGTTTGACAAACATTACAAAACTTTAAAATCAAAGCTCAAGAAATTTCAGTTTTTTTCTAGAAAAAAAAAATTACAAAAACAAATCTCTCATCAACATCAATAACATCATGACTTGAGTTCATAAAAAAGAGCGCGAGTAAAGCAGCAGTCACTGGCTTCCTTCCTTTTTTTGTGGCCGCTTCTTTTTGAAAAGGTGAAAGAAAAAAATAAACACAAAATTTATTTTTACAGCAAAAATGAGAGGGGTCGCTTTTAAAGAAAAAAAAGGCAGTTAAACAAATATAAAATTTATTTTTTTTGTGTTTGAAAAAGTAAGCAAAAATAATGGAGGAAATAGGGAAAACAAATACAAACGCTTTTTTGTAAGCAAAATTATTTTTCTATTTTCAGGATTTTTATTATCACCGGAAAAAAAAGTAAAAAATGAAAAATAAGACCGTTTTTGGAAGGGTGCAAAAATAAAATGTATGTGGCAAAAACATCTGATTTTTAAACAGTCATAAAACAATGCTGGGAAAAAAGGAGGTGGAGAAAAAAGAGAAAAGGAAAAAAGAGAAACAAAATGTTTTTTTATCATTTTTTAATGGAAAAAGATAAGAAAAAAATTAAAAACAAAATGAATAATGATAAAACACGAGGAAAATTGTGCGTTTGAAAAAAAAATGTAAACAAATATATTTTTTTTCATTGCCAAGTTTTTTATGGAAAGTATATCATTTGCTCAAGTGTTTTCAGCTGTCAATAGAAAATAAGTTGGCAAAAACAAAGTATGACTTTTTTTACAAAAAAAGACTCTTTTAGTTTCCAAAAATAATATTCGCTAAATTTTTTAATGACGCAAATTAAAAATGAAAAAAAGTTTCCGGATCACGTCATTTTTGGAAAAATTGTGGTCTTGGGCAGAAGCATTAACTTCAAAAAAAATTGATTAAGAATTTGGCTGATATGTGTTTCTAAAAAAATTCTGATAATTTTCGGCGAACGTCGTTTAAATTTTTTTTAAACTTTTGTTGAATTTTCTCTCTTTTTTTCAGCAGCATTAAACTTACGAAATCATAAACCACATGTACCTTTTCATTTTTACAAAAACATTAAAATAATGAAAAATTTTTTTCTCGATTTATATACCCTTTAACCCATGTGTTTTATGTTTTACAGTAACAGATTGAGAAAGACAGATGGACTTTTTAAAAAAACCATAAAATTTCGTAAACATTTTTTCATCTTTTTTCTTGACAGAAAAAAAAGCCAAGAAAAAAGAAAACAATTTAAAAAAATAGAAATTCGGAGAGAGTAAAATAAAAATGAAAACAAATTTTGCAAAAATATCCCTTTTTTATATGCAAAAAATGAATGACACCAAAAAAATGGAGCATGTGGTTTAAAAGAGCAAAAAATTGTAATTTCATAACAGAATTAGGCCATCAAAAAAGGACATAGAGAAATGAGATTAAAAAACGTGCAAAACAATAGTTTAGTGACTTATATTTTAATTCTTTTGTTTTCAAAACTTATGTTAGTGCACAAAATAGAATTAAAGTTACAAAAATGTTGAGTTATTTCATTGCAGCCAAATATGAATCTGGTGAATTAAAAAAATCCATCAACTAAATTCATTCAGTTATATCGAGTTTTTCATGAATCAAGAAATTTTAAATTCATTGTTTGAAAAAAATAAAAATATTGCTTTAATTTCTAATTTAGATATCCAAATTTTACACATTTTACTTAAAATATAAAGAGTTTAAAAAATATGTGAAGTAATGTAAGCCCCAGAAAAAGTCAGTTTTGTTTTAATTTTTAAAATTATTTCACAAAACTTTTGGGGGTGATTTAAAAAGAACTATCCTACATGGTGGTCAAGCTGGACTACTCTCAAAACAAATTCCATTTATACTCAAGGGCTGCAAGATTTAAAAAAACTGTTTGTGGGGATCGATATCCTATGTCATCAGATTTTAAAATGTGGTTTTGGAATTTCTACCGTAACCCTCGAAAAATCTTAGTCCTACTAAAAAAAATCAAAAAAGTCGAAATTTTCGAATTTCGTGAAAGGGACTTTGGGGGGTGGCTAGGAGAGCTCTATAGAAGGCTCTATGCCAAAAATCTCAAAAACAATATTCTTCACGAAATTCGAAAATTTTGACTTTTTCAGGTTTTTGTTGTGGGACCAAAAATTTTCGAGGGTTACGGTAGAAATTCCGAAACCACATTTTAAAATCGGATGACATAGGGCTCTCGATCTCCACAAACAGTTTTATAAAATCTTGTCAGCCCTTGAATATAAATGGAATTTATTTTGGGGGTAGTCCACCGTAACCACCCTGTACGATTTTAATCTCATCAAATATGTAATAATACTTTTTTTCCTGTGATGCACAAAAAATAACCCTCTAAAAACATATGTTTCTTGTAAACATTACCTCATAAAACTACCATAAAAAAGTTTTAATTGTTTTTTCCCATTAAAGACTTGTTGTCATTTTTTTCTTCCCCCGCTTTTCCCTCTCTTTTTAGCAGCAGCAGCAAAAGATTCCCAGACAAAAAAACAAAAAACTATATTTTTCATTCATTCATTCAATCTTTGCTTGCTTCTTTGTTTCTTATAATTTCTCGTTTTCTGCTTTTTAAAATTTTGATCAAAGATGAATAAAAAACGAAAAAGAATTAATGCAAGTTTTTTTGTGCTTCAAAAAACATTTAAATTTATCATTTTTTTCGTGAAGAACTTTTATCAGTAAAACACCAAAAAAAAAGATAATCCTTATTTTGAAAAACAAAAAAAAATTAATCATTCATCATAAAAAAAATTGTTTTGTTTGGAAATCGGTGATCACTTTTTTGGAAGGAAGGAAAAAAAACGAGGTAGCGAAGAGTTTGGCCGAGAAAGAAAAATTCATATGATTTTTTTGAAACTAATAAAAAAAACATATCAAAGTTTGATAATATACTTAATTAAGTTAGTAGCCAAAGTATCATTAATCATTTTTTATAACAATAATAAAAAAAGTTTTATTGAGGTAATTAAAAAGAAATTGAAGAGTTGTTTTTTAGTCGGAAAAGAATATTATGATGGAAGACAAAGATCGCAAAATACAGTAAAAAAAATTATTGTAAAAACAATGAATTTGGCTTTTTTAACAAAAATTTAAAACTTTTTACATTTTTAAAATTTTATGAGCTAAAGTAATCACTGTTTTATCAAAAAATATATCTTTCTAGAATCTGAAAAACTATCAAAGAAAAAATTAAAAAAATTTTTATTTCTGTTTTTGCTTTTTCTCTTTTTTTAAATCAAAAAACTTTTTGAACTTCAAAAAAGGGGTGCATTTTGTTACACACTTTTTTTCTTTAAATTTATTACTGCAAATTTAATGTTTAAAAAAATTTTTTAAACAAAAAACGAGACTGCCGACGCTCATGGAAATTTCCTTTTTCTTTTTCGCATTTTTTAAAAAAGGCGTTCGTCAAAAATAAAATATTATTAATTTCTTTGATTAAAAAAGATCTTTTGACGTCAAAAACAAAGTTTTTTTTTTCTCTCATTTTTGTCAGATGTTTAATAAATAATAAGTATGCCAAAATGATGTTTTGTGTTTTCGTTTAAAAATATCAAACTAAACATAAAATTTGATAATTTCGAAACATCAAAAAATTAAACCAAAATTTTGAATATCATGCTTTCTATAGCATTGTCATATAAACTAAGAAAATGAAAGTTTTAAAAGTTAGCTTTTTAAAAACTGTAACAAATAGTATGGTGTACTTAGTGGCAAAGCAAAATGTTGAAAGACTGTAAAAAATTATTTTTAGACTTCTTTGACTTTTATGGTAAAAAGAATGGAAATTTTTAACATACTTTGAGTTACGTGTTGTAATTATAAAATTCTTTACGAGAATTCTCTAATCGAAGCATTTAACATTTATGGGATTAAAAAATACGAGAAATACGAACATAAAATTTTTTTTAATTAAATAATAAGAAAAATGAACTAACGTTTGTTTGTTAATTTTATAAAAATGTCAAAATTTGAAAACATTGTTTTGTTTTTTTTAGAATTTAAAATTTTGGATTTTTCGGTAACCTTCATTTTTCAAAGCTTGTGTTCAAGCTACCTTAAAAAGTCATGCATTTTATTAATAATGATTTTTACAGTGAAAGTGCATTGGGCAAAAAAAATATTAAATACTATTAAAGGAGGCGGACTTTTTGATCCATAAAAAAAAAGTCCGCCTCCTTTAAAAAAATAAAAACAAAGGAGATATTTTTTCGTTTCAAGAGTTTGCCTGATCACGAATATCGAAGTGTTGGAAAAAAAGAAATATTTCGAAATCCTTCTTTTTTAAAAAATGGATCAAAAAGCCCGCCTCCTTTTAAAAATATATGAAATATTCAAAGCTATAGATAGTCTTTCATAAAATTTTAAAAACACTCAATTTTTTCCACTTTAAAAAACGATGGAACGAAATTTTTTCATAGCTTTTTTTGTTTGTTTGCAAAAACTGTTTTGTTATAAACTATTACAGCATATAAAAAACCAAGCAAAAACTGTGTTGCAAAATTACCTTTCTGAAAAAAGGAACAATACTATAAGTTTTTTTTACTAGGTAGATGCGGATTTTATTGATGTCATTTAAATTATTTTCAGACTTTTTTTGCAACTGTAATAGTTTTTGAAAAACATTAGCTACTAATAAATATTGCTATTCCAGGCCACAAAATAATAATATGCAAAATATTTATTCTTGTTGAAACCTCAAACTTTGAGTAATTAAACCGCGCTTTTAATTAAAAAACAATACAAAATTTAACACGGCACAAAAATATAAAATTAACATAAAGAGCAAATTACAAAGTTTTTGCTTATCAAATTTTTTTTGTCATTTCTTTAAAAATTTATAAAATATTCAAAATTATATTCTTTCATAAAATTATAAAAGCCCGAAATTTTTCAGACGTTGGAATAAAAAAAGAGTCCGATAAAGTTTTTTCGCAGTCATTTTGTAGCTGTGAAGAAAATCAAATATAATTCTTTGATTTTCTTTTTTTTGTGTAACTTTTTATCAATCTTCTTCATCTTTGTAAAAAAGAATGGAAATATTGTTATTCTTTCTAGAAAAACTGACTTTTTTGTTATTGTTAAAAAAGATATATTTTCATTCTTTTTATCATTTTTAATTTTTATATAAGCTTTAAAAATGTAATATTACAGATAAAAAGCTAAAAGCATTATAATGCTTTTAGCTTTTTAAAGCTTTAAAAACTTCGTAATTTGCTCTTTATGTTAATTTCATAATTTTCGAGCCGCGATAAATTCTGTATTGTTTTTATTTAAACTTTTTAAAGAAATGACGAAAAAAATTTGATATGAAAAGATCAACAATGTCTTTTTTTGCAAATTTGGTAATTGCTGAATGTAAATGTTATACGAAATTCTTTATAATTAGGGTTGTCCATTTCCCTTTCCCAGGAAATTTCCCGATTCTTGAAGGAAAAAAGTATTGATTTCCCGGGATTTTTTTTGGTTAAAACTTAACAGAAACAATATTTTTATTTTAGTTTCTTTTTATATTGCATTTTGTCAAAAAAGTAAAATTTAGTTTACATTGGTTTTGACTTTTTAATATGTTTAAATTTTTGAAAGTTGACCGTTTTGGCAACTTTCAAAAGTTCGATTCAAAATATATTGGTTGCCGTACGTTTTATTTTTTTAAATTTCGTTGTTTAAAAATTATGATGAATGTTTGAAAAAACTAAAGAAAAAAATGCAACACAAAAATAAAGGTGAAAAATCGAAAAACACGTTTCGGAGAAATTAACGGGAAATTTCCCGCTTTTTTCGATTTCCCGGGAAATGGACAACCCTATTGATAATTTGGTTCATTATTTATCTTTTTTTTAATATGCATTTATGCTTTAAAATATAAAAAAGGAAAAATTTATTAATATTTACAGACATTATATTTCTTAAAAACAACTAATTATTCTAAATTTTGTGTTACCGGTATTATAGGGGTAGTAAAATTTTGGTCCTGCAACAAAATATTTTCTATTTCATTTCTGTTTGAATCTTGCGGAATGCATTTCCCTTTTGAACATTCACCTTCAAAACAAATATCAAATTCTTCAAAGCCTGTACAATTTCCATTCATTTTAACTTTTGGAATACATTTTGCTTCTTCCAATCGAGTATCACAAAAAAGATATTTTGATTTACAACCTTCAACATTTTCATGGCTACAATTTGGTCGAATTGCATATTCATACATTTCATCGGTGTAAGCATTTGAAAGTCCATCACGATTTAATAAAATTTCAAATGGATGCATTGTTTCATTTCCAAAATGTAAGGGATGTCCACATTCAGCAAAGTTTTCAGTGTATTCTCTTTCTCTTCTTTCTCTTGATTGTCTTTTTTGTCGCCACATTTCCCATATATAATCCACAAATGAATGTAAAAGATAAAATGTTGGATCATTCCCTGCAGTCTCTGGTGGCTTCATATCCCCTCCAACAAAGAAATGTACATTTGCATGAAAGAATTCAAGTGCAACATAATTTAATGGAATTGGACATTTTTTTCGAAGTTCAAGTGCAGTATATGCAAGAATGTCATGAACATATTTTTTTTCCATTACATGCTCCAAATCTGAGACATTAAATGGACGGCCTTCTTTTCCAAGGTTTCTGAAATAAAAATTTAAATTAAAATCACGGATTTGTAAAATTTAAATTTCTATTTGCAAAACATTTCGATACTTTTGGTTCGACTAAACGTTTTTCGTAATTTCGATTTCGCTCTTTTTTCTCGAAATAAGAGTTTTTTCGTGATTTACATAAAAAACTCCAATTTTGAAAAACAAGAGCGAAATCGAAACGAAAAATGCTTGTCTAAAATCAAAAAATAAAAAAATCGAAATTTCGAAATCGAAATTAATTTTTCTCGTGTATTATTTAGGAATGCAAACGAAAATCTAAATTTTTAAAACTTAATGAAAAATTTTTTAATCAATTTTTGTAAATCATGAAAAAACTCTAATTTCGAGAAAAAAGAGCGAAATCGAAAATACGATTTCGAAATTTCGATTTTTTTTATTATTAATTTTTAGATTTTGAACAAACATTTTTCGTTTCATTTCGATTTCGCTCTTGTTTTCCGAAATTAGAGTTTTTTCGTGATTTACAAAAATTGATAAAAAGTTTTTTCATTAAATTTTAAAGAATCTAAATTTGCATTTTCATTTTACAGTAAAAACGAGAAAAATTAATTTCGATTTCGAAATTTCGATTTTTTTATTTTTAATTTTTTGATTTTGAACAAACATTTTTCGTTCAATTTCGATTTCGTTCTTGTTTTTCGAAATCGGAGTTTTTATGATTTATAAAATTAATTTAAAAAGTTTTCATTGAATTTTTAAAAATTTCATTTTGGATTTAGTTTTCTCGATTTTAACCGAAAAAAAATTTAGACTTTGAAATTTTTAATTATGATTTTGTAAGACCATAACTATAGTTAATTAAAAAAGCATTCAAACCTTTTAATATTATCTCTGCCTTCAAGTGTTTTCCAACCAACAAATTGCCCGCTTACAACAATTCCATCCTCATCTGATTCTCCCAAAAACATTGGAGTCCAAAGAATTGAATCTTTCGGTTCAGGAAGATGAAAATCCATTGTTGAATCCCAATATGGAATTGCAAGACCAGGATCCATCATACGAATTGCAATTTCAAAACGTTTTAAAAATTCTCGATGCCATGGCAAAAATGCTGGTCCTAAATGTGATCCCGCAGCAGCAGCTTTATGCTGTTTATTAAAACCATCAAAAATTCCGAGATTTTTAAGTTTTTGTAGTACTGAATGATATCTTTCTCTTTCATCATCAGATAATTGGCGATATTCTTTTCTTACAGCTTTTGTTAGGAGATTTCCATTTTCAAGGGTACAAATTTTATTTTCAGGATCAATTTTTCCACCAATAAATGAACAAAGACATCTAAGATCCATACAATCGTATGCATTTCTTACAGATAAAGTTTGATTTATATTAGCAGCTTTGAGGGAATTTATCAAAAATAAAAATATTATCAAATAAAAATAATTTAACATTTTTGATAAAAAAAATTGTTATAAGAAATGAATAAATTAAAACTTTTTTAACAATTAATTTTCTTCACCAAATATTATGAAACAATTAAAACATTTCCGTTAACAATTTTTCAAAAAAAAACTGTTTAATAAATATCCATTGATTCATTCTTCTTTTTTGAAAACTTAAGGCCAGCTCATTTAATTTCAAGTACTTCCTTTTTTCATCAAATTTGTCGTCGAATCATTTCTCAAATCAAATCATTTCAAAAAAAAACCATTTTTGACAAACAGTTGATTTTTGTTCTTTTAAAAAAAATTGGAACATTTTTGAAATTAAAACCTGTTTTTTTTTGTTTAACTTTCTCAAAGAAAGAAGGATGGCCACAACTGCCGAGACGACCAAATTCGGTCATCAAGAAAAAAAATCAAATATAAAAAGAAATTGAAAAAAGTGGTTTAAAATCATCAACTTTTGTTTTATTCTTTCTTTCATAAAAAAAATAATGTTTTCTCTTAAACAATTTCTTCTTCTTANCTTAAACAATTTCTTCTTCTTATTTTTGTTATTTTGGCTATAGCTTCAACAGGGCATGCAGGTAAAAAATTCTTTAAAGACTTGAAAACTTTTAAAAGTTAAAATTAAATTTAGGTTATTATCGACCACCACCTCCAGTCCAAGAATATCAACCTCCACCAGTGCAAGAATATCAACCCCCTCCAGTTCCAGAGTATCAACCCCCTCAACAACCTGAATATCAACCACCTCCACAACCAAGTTATTATCAACCTTCTTTTGGATAAATAAAAATAATCATAATTTTTTATGTAAAATAATTTTTTTTCATATTAACGAACCATAATATGCTGGTTGACCTAACTTTTTCGATATTATTTCTGTTTGTAATTTTTTGATAAATAAAAAATAGAATTTTTAATTTCAAAATAAATTTTTTTCGAAATTTAAATATTGTTTTTTTGTCACATAAAAAAGTATTTTATAACACGAAAAAAAATTTACTCAAACTTTTTGAAATAAAAAAAGGCGTATATCATTTTGATGTATCGCAATTCTTAGTATGCTAATATTATCTTCTTTCCATGTATTCATAACTTTCAAAACATCGGCGTAAATGTTTAATAAAAGTTCTTTATCAACTTTTTTTTTCAAATGTAATGCAAACAATGATTCACCACTTAAATCGGCATGATTCCATCATTTAAAATTTAAAACGGGTAACGCACCTCAGTTTTTTCTTCTAAAATTTTCTTGATGGTCTCGACAAGCGTGTACAAGAACAATGCGGGATCAGTAGGGTTGATCATTTATCGGTAAATTTGATCCCCGGTAAATTTAACAGTAAATTTACCACCGACTAACCCTATCTTCAACATATAAAAAAACAGCATTTGACAAAAAAGACATTTCATCAAAATGAACGACGCAAAATTACAATTTCGATTGATATATAAGGCTGCATTTTTCATGAACGCTTCTTTAAAGTATATAAATGCCAATCAATGATCGACTATCCAAAATTTATGTGAAAAAAATCAGTTTAATACCCGCTTTAGCAGGCGAGGAGTCTAACCTCAATTCCTTTAAGAAGGATACAAAAGCTCATACATACGAGTTAGAAACTCGTATGTCGCAATTATAAATTTAAGAACACAAATTATGAACTTCACCCAGAAGTCAATATCAATCATGTTTTTCTCGAACGGCCTCTCCCAAGGGCGGCGAATTTTAAAAAATGAAAAATTTTTTTAACTTAAACTCAAAACGAGAGAAGAAACTTTTTTTTGCTTCTCTCCCTCATTGTTTTTTGAAAAAAAAGGAGAGAGGAAAAATGAAAAAAAAAAGTTTCTACATTTGATTTTGCCAATCAAATCTCTTGATTTGTTAAACATTTTTTGGTAAAAATTTATAAAATATTCAAAAAAAAAGTAAGAGAAAAAATCTAACAAGAGCAAATGTTTATTCTGACTGGGCTTATTTCTCTTTTTTTGTGGCAGAAAAAGGGTGCAAAAAAATAAGTCACTCCCTTTTTATATTCCCCAACACAACAATCAATATTTTCTGTTGTCACGAGTTTTGCAATGACATAAAATTTTTTTAACGCAAATAAAAGTATACAATTTATTATTTATTTTAAAAATAACAACAAAACAAAGTCGGCATTATTTTTGCAACATCTAAAGCTAAAGTACGATAACTATTAAAACCAAAAATTTTTCATTCATTTAAGTTTTTCGTCCAAAAAGTGATTGAACAAGTGTATGCAAATAATTGTTTGACATCTTTCTTTTTAAATTCTTCTATACTTTTATGAAGTTTAATGACAGCAGAATCTTGAAAATTGATAAAAGTCTTTAACAATTTTTGAATCATGCATTAGCTCACGTACAACTGAAACATTTTATGCATGTGCTTTTCCAAAGTTTTCCTGAAAAAATAAAGTTATACTCTGTTAAAATATTTTAAAAAAATGCCTACTTTTAATATATTAAATTGTTTTGTATCATTTGACAATTTTTCTACAGTATGACAAGATAACCATGTACATTTTTTCATTTGCAATATATCTGCACTACTTTTACCCGTAATCTTTTCATCACCAAAAACGTCCAAAAATTCATCCTAAAAATGAAAATTGATAATCATTAACAAATAAAATAAAGAGCAAACCTGAGCTTGAAACATATATCCCATATCATATGCAATCTTTTGATAGGCATTTGAATAATGTAATACATCGGTTAATTGAAATTCAACAGCTCGGGGACAATAAAATGAATAATGACTTGTTTTATGTTCAACAATTTGTGCATATAAGACGATAAAATATAAAAGTTTTCATTTTTTTCCATTTACAAGAAATCCTCATCATTTTTTGTAAATGAATTCAATAAGCTCATCTTATTTGCTCAATAAGACTCAAAAAGTGTGGACTTATTGAGTCAGGAAGACGCGCTTATTGAATTCATTTACAAAAAATGATGAAGATTTCTTGTAAATGGAAAAAAATGAAAACTTTTATATTTTACCGTCTTATATCGATTCCATTCACTATGTTCTATTTTTGTTGAAGCACCATCCAAAAATTGTCCAATAACAGTGTTGAATTTTGCCTATTACTTTTTACATTTAATAACTTTTTAGAGAAAGAAGAAACTTACATCAGCAATTGTTAAAAGAATTGTTTCTTTACGTGGATGATCAGGGATTGTATCTCGAATAATTTTATCAATCAATTATAAATTCATCATTAATTGCTTCGAGTCCAATTTTTGGTAAGGTATACCAACGTGGACGGCCTCAACGAGTTTTTGATTGATCCATGATTTATATTTTATCTATGTAAAAACCAAGGAAAAATACCAAAAAGTGGAAAATTTTGTCAAACAAAAATTTTTTAATTAGGAACAAAATTCCGAAATTTTTTCCTGGGAAGAATGCTTTTCATACAATTAATTTGCAAAAAAAGCCTACGAAAATTTTTGAAACACAAAAGAATATTGTGACTTTATTAAAAAGCTACAGTAACCCAATTCAACACAACTGCGAAAAAACACTAAAATGCTTTTCATTTTTATTTTCACAATAAAAACATTGATCAAC
>CABFKP010002061.1:0-11826 GCA_901779475.1 Panagrolaimus davidi
TATCCGTTAAATGTATTCTTTTATTTATTTATAGTTTTCGTCCAAAAAATCGTACTGTCAGTACTGTATCTGAATCTCCATCACCTGAGCCACCGATGACAGCAACCTCAGAGCCCTCTGTTCCTGTGGTTGTTGGAAATACTTTAAGATCATCATTTCATCGATTAATACGTTATAGAAAAAATCGTGCAAAATCTGAAACTGTTGATTATTATCGGTAAGAAAATATATTATTTGTATATACATTTTTGTAATCTCTTACAAAGAACTTTATGACAGTTTATTACCCTTTAATTTATTATAATTGATTCGAACCCTTATTTGATCATGATTATAAGCAATCAGTTTTAAAATTTTTTAATAGAGTTTGTGGACGTTTTTTAACTTTTTAGATGCTTTAAAACTTTTGCAAATTTAAGTTTATAAAAATATGAAAAAATATAGTTTAAAAAGTTTTTTGTTAACATTTGTCACCATCCAAAATACGTTCAGCCAACGAGTCGACAAACTAAAAAAAAGGCAATTTAACAAATGTGCTTTCCGCGCGGGACCAACATTTTTGTCTTTTTTGCAAAAAGCAATGTTTTCATCGAAAAAGTGATATTCTGTATCATTTTTATATATGTTCTTCAATATGCTGAGAACGATTATTGATAAAAAAACGCTAAAAAATAATCAACACCGAGAGAAAAAATGATAAAGATTATCACTTTTTCGATGAAAAAATTGCTTTTGCAAAAGACAAAAAAGTTGGTCCCGCGCGGAAAGCACATTTGTTAAATGGTGTTTTTTTAGTCTGTCGGCTCGTGAGCAACACCACAGTTTTTTAAGAATTCAAGCATAAACTTTTGCTTAAATTATGGTTTTGCAATTTTTTAAGCAAAAAAATTAATTGTACACATCACGCTACAGTTTACAATGAAACCATCAAGTTTGGATAAATGCAATTTTTAAATTGTTTTTTTAATAAATTTTGCAAAAACTTTTTTAAACCTCGTGTCAGTTTTAAAAATTAAGAATATTTACATGTGTGTAGGTTGCAGCCTATCTTTCAAAACTTTTATCTAAAAAATAGTTAACCACAAAATCTTTTGCTGATGACAGTTTATACATGTGCTTTTTGGCCAAAAATGTCCTTCTTTTTTCCATATGTTTGCGAAGCGTCCATCTTTTGTCACATTATTTCTCACAATGAATCAGTTAATTACCACTATATTTTTTTAGTGAAAACAATAATACCTCACCAGAAGATGAAAATCCAGATACAGATAATATTGCCTCACTTGCATGTGAAGAAGTTTTTGAAGATGATTCATCCATTTCTGAACCGTTAACATCAGAAAAATCATTAAAAATTTTACCCAATCGATCTCCAAATTCTCAACCTCATCAAAATCATCATTTGGGAACAAATAATACAAGATTTTCGAGAGGTTTTGCACATCATAAAATTTCAACAACAACTTCTAATGGTACTCGTTTATCCCCAACAATGGAAACGCATCATGAAGTTGCAGAGGTACGATAAAAGTATTTTTCCAATATCAGTTAAAAAAATTTTGATAACAAAGAAAATTCCTAAAATGAAAAAAAGTAATGATCTCAAATATTAATACGATATTCTTTGCTTTTATTATTTTTCCTTGTTTTTTGTTGTCTTTTTACAGTTTTAAAAAACGCAAGAATTCTAAGTATTGACAAAATTAGGAGAAAAGAAATTTTGCAGTTAAAAACTTCAGATTATATTTTATGTTTCAAAACTTTAAATTTTATTTTATTTTTTTACTTAAAAACAAGCATACTTCAAACAACAAAAATCTCTCCATTATATAACTTTTTTAACTTAAAAAAACAGCAGTTGTATTACTTGAAAATTACCAATGCACAGTTTAAAAATAAAAAATCAAAAAAATCCTTTTAAATAAAACTTGCTTGTAAAAAATGTAAAATCAATATTTCCAAAATTACAGTTTTACAAAACCCTAATGTTCGAAAACAATTCTTGCGTTTTTTTTTCATTTCTCAACTTCGACTTTGTAAAGAACAAAATTTAGTTAATCCAACAATTTTGTAATTAAGTATTTTTTAAAATTGTAAACAAAAATATGTTAAAATAGTCTTATTTTATTGTTCCCTGCTTTTGAATTAAAATTATTTTAACATTTCTAATATGTATTCTCTGTTTTCTCACAGTTTATTACTCAATTTTGAAACTCTTTTGTCACACAAAAAAAATGTGACAGTTTATATTGTACGTGCAATGCACTGGCTAATACGCTTAAAAATTGTTATACTTTTATATATATTTTTTTTATAATCTCTCATTTAAAATGTTCCGGTTTTTTTTCAGAAATAATCGCGGTTTAATTTTTATAAAAATGCTTCGGTTTCATTTTTTAATAAAATGTTTAGATAAAATTATTCAGTTTATATTTGATTTTCATCAATGACAAACATGTAAATGTGCTGCTAAAAACATTACAGTTTCGATTAATAAATTTAGAAAAATGTAAATAAACTTTCTTCCGCTACATTTTAAATTAAATAATGCAATGAAGTTAAACTTTTTTTGTGTTTATGTACTTACAGTGAAAAAATTTCCAACAATAAAATGATGCATTTCAATAAATTTTCATACCAGGCGGTTCGTATACAGGGTGATTCAAAAAAAAGTATGCACTTTGAATGGTCGGCATTTTGTTTCTATTTAATTTTTTCAAAAGCGGATTTCACAGTCGTTTTTGACCTCTTTTGCTATTTTGTTTTTTATAAAAAAATCAAAAATTCCGAAAAAAATTTTCACGATTTCACGCACCCCCCCAGGGGGTCCCCGGGCCCCCCTATCAAAAATTTTTTTTCCCTTTTTTGACACTTCAAAAATTTTTGAGAAGGCGGGGGGGAGGGACGTGAAATCGTGAAAAATTTTGGATTTTTTTTACTTTATCGTGCCCTTTTTTTTCATTTTTTTCTTTTTCTTTTTTTACATTCTCCATGCTAATTTTTTTACTCGCGCGACTTTTCATCCTTCGGCCACAACAGCCGACGACCACTGAACTTTTTAATTCAAAAGAAAGGAAAGGAATGATGTGTGAAGTATAAAAATATGAAATTGTTTGTTTTTTTGTGTTTTAAAGACGAATTAACTTTCTGATTCAGTAATGGAAACTCTGTAAGTACATGAAAACGTAATTTTTAAACAAAGGTGTCAAATCTTTCACACGTATTTAATGGTAGTCCTTTAGCTAACGCCTTTACACCATAAACATCTGCAGATAATTAAGATTTAGCTTTTATTTTTAACACGATAAAGTAAAGAAAAAAAAGTTGCATTTTGTTTAAATTTTTGACACGATAAACGAAAGAAGTGCGATTGGACATCTTCTTTACTTTATCGTGTCCCGAGACTATTTTTCTGGAGCAGACGGAAATTTTTGAGGTCAGCCCTTTCATCCATTTTAAAAAGTAAAAAGTGATACATAGAAAATATTGATGACATTTTTTGCAAAGACAAAATATATGACATTTTAAATTTATTAAAAAATTAGCATATAAAAAAAATTTTTTAATTTTTTGAAAAATGAATTCCGACACTTATAAAATTTTTTGTGTTTTTTTTTGACAGGGGAGGGGAGTACGTGAAATCGTGAAAATCTTTTTCCCGGAATTTTTGATTTTTTTATAAAAAAACAAAATGGCAAAAAAAAGGTGAATAACGACTGTGAAGTCCGTTTTTGAAAATATTTAATAGAAACAAAATGCCGACCATTCAAAGTGGCCACTTTTTCTTGAATCTCCCTGTACTTTTATACTCAAAAAAGCAAATACATTTTTTATCATAATTTAACATTTATATTTTAAAAAATAATAACATTTTGATGCTTTTTTGATTCGTTTCTTTCTAGTAGAAATTGTTTTTGAATGCTGACATTTAAAAAAAAGAATTCAGTTCGATATTAGTCATTCAACATTGCTTCGTTTCATTTTCTCCCAAAAGCCACTTTTTTTTAAAATCAATAATATTGCATCATTTTTTCTTTTTTATTAAAGCAAATGTGCTATCTTTGATAAACACAGAAATGTTTTGGAAATATAAAGATAGTGTTTGATTCAGTTCTTAACAAATGTACAACAAGTGTCTAGCCATTTTGTTTTTTTCCATTTCGTTAAAGTCAGCAAATTTATTCTAAAGTATCAGCCTTTGTCTATTATCAATTATTAAGTGTAATAATTGGCTAAAAATAAATATTTTAGATGGTAACAAACGATGGTTTTGTGGTATTCAAAGAAAAGCCGCAATATTTTGCAAATGATAATTCCGAAACAAATCATCAAAATCAATATTCTAATCTAAATTTGAATCAAAGTTACAAACGTTCAGTTTCAATTCCTGTTCAAGCTTGTACCAAATCATATAACGATAAAAACTTGGGTAATGATCTTTCTGCAGTTCCCAAAAATATAAAGAATATTATCGTTATTTTTATTGAGGCATTAAAAAGACTACAGTAATAAAAACATTTCAACAATTATCCAAAAAGTTTATTTTTGGGCCATAAATTTTCGCGACAAGGAGTCGACAAACTAAAAAAAACGCCATTTAACAAATGTGCTTTCCTCGTGGGACCAACTTTTTTGTCTTTTGAAAAAGCAATTTTTATCGAAAAAGTGATAATCTTTATCATTTTTTTTTGTAAAAAATACATGTTAAACGTCATTTCATGATTTGATTCTACTAATATATGTTCTTCAATATGCTGAGAACTATTATTGATAAAAAAACACAAAAAAAGTAATCAACACCGAGAAAAAAAATGATAAAGATTTTCACTTTTTCGATGAAAAAATTGTATTTTCAAAAGACAAAAAAGTTGGTCCCGTAAAGAAAGCACATTTGTTAAACGGCGTCGGAGGGAAATGCAGCAACAGTTAAATTAACAGATTCTAAAGTATCTGACTATTGTAAAGAAAGAAAAAATTTATTATTATCGGATAAACCTTCAAAATGGTTTAAATGCAATAATAATGCTGAAAAACAACCTGCAAAGCAATGGAAGAAAAATTGCAACTTTACAGCAATCAAAAAAAGCACTTTATCTCTTCGTTTGTTTTATAATTGCCCTATTATTAATTATAATATTATTTCAGATATTGCTGCATATGAAAGATCTATTGAAGCTCCTGCATATGATTCATTTGGTGGAAAAACTAAGGAAGATATGAAAAATGGTATTTCTGCATCAAGTAAAAATGGAAAACGGCTTTTAACTTCAACATTTATTTTTCAAGTAATATTTCAAAAAAAACAAGGAATTTGTTTTTAAAAATTTAATTTTACAGAATCCATTTGAATTTCCAAGACAGCAAAGTGATAAAGAAGAATTACCACCTTCTGAAGTGTCTGAATTCAAAGCTTCACAATCTTTACTGAATCCCAATGAAGCAACAAAAAACGATCAACAAGTAAAAGAACAACAACAACAACAACAGCCTACACAAAATTCTGACGTTATTCAACAACAATCAACACATAATTCTGAAGAAGGAATGCAAGAATGTCCAAATCAGCAAGTATTAAATCCTGGTAACCAAGTTCATAATCCTTTGCAAGTTGTATCTAATCCTTTGGTAAGTTTTTGAAACTATTGTTTTTGAAGTATTTTAAAAAACCCGATTAAACTTTTTTAAATGCATACTCAATTTGTTGTTGGCCAACGCACAGGCTAATTCAAGAATAAGTGCCCCATGTGGAATGGTCGGCATTTTGTTTCTATTAAATATTTTCAAAAACGGACTTCACAGTTGTTATTGACCTTTTTTACCATTTTGTTTTTTATAAAAAAATCAAAAATTCCGAAANTTTTTATAAAAAAAAAACAAAAATTCCGGAAAAAAATTTTCACGATTTCACGTACCCCCATGTCAAAAAAAACACAAAAAATTGTCTAAGTGTCCGAAAAAATTTTTTTTGACGTGGGGGTACGTGAAATCGTGAAAAATTTTTTCTGGAATTTTTTGATTTTTTTTATAAAAAACAAAATGCCAAAAAAGGTCAATAACGACTGTGAAGTCCGTTTTTGAAAATATTTAATAGAAACAAAATGCTGACCATTCAAAGTGGGCACTTTTTCTTTAATCACCCTGTAATAACAAAAAACTATATCAATATTTATTAGAATAAAACTGTAGAAAAACAGTTTTTCTTCTTATCATTTATTATTTTCAGGCAGCTGCAACAAAATATCTCAAAAAAGGCACAATAATTGAATCATCAAATACTCATAGAAAATATGAAGTTCTTGAAATTGTTAAAAGTGGAAATTTGTGTGTAATTGTAAAAGTACAAGAGAGAAATGTTCCAGTATGGCAAAAGAATAAAATTTTTTCGATGAAAACTGAATGTGGGCCAATAATTAACGAAGAAATTGGATTAAAAATTGAATTAAATATTTTGGCAAAAGCTGCAGAAGCAAGACATTTGCGTCCAGCAATGGTTGATAATATTGTTGAAATATTTGATCGTGGAATAACTGATAACTTTCGATTTATAATTGTTACTTCGCTTGGAATGAATTTATCAGATTTACAAAAAAGTGCTAAAGGATTACCGTAAGTCATTTTTTTGATTTCAAAGCAGAGTTATAAAAAGTAATAACTGTGAGAGATGAAGGCTTATGAGGAAAAAAGTTAAAGCAAGATTAAGTGATTTGATGGAATAGATTGTGTTAAAAACTGTTGACCATAAACAATATAAATTAAACTGTAAAAGCGATTTTATATTTTATTCCTTATTTACTGTGATTTTGGCTGATTTTTAAAACAAAAAATTGCTATTTTTTTCTGAAATTTGAAGAAAACTGGAATATGGGATTAAATTGAGACCCATGATTATTAAGGATTTTAAAATTTGAATAAACCAGTGGTGTCAAAAATGCTCGCTAAGCTTAGCAAATGCGTTAGCAGAAAAAGCTAAAACGCATAATTTATTTTAACTGCTGGGCCGTTTTTTTTAATTTTCACTATCTCATATCAGCTTTTTTTTCTCTATCAGATGCATATAACATCGAATCATAAAAATGCCTAGATCGCCATTGGCAAAACGTGTCTGCTTTCTATGCTTATTTTTTTAGCATTTTTGACACCACTGGAATAAACTGACTTCCGCTTTGCAATCATTGTTTCGGGGCTCTCAAAAAACTAATTATAAACAAAAAAAGGTTAATTTTTATGTTTTTTTTAAAAAACTGTGTCCCTTTCATCAACGCAAATTTTTTAACTGATAATGGAATACATTGTTTCAAAAAAACTGTTCAAAGTTGTGTAATAGCAATTTTATATTTTATTTCTTCTAAAAAAATATGTAATCAACTTTTTTTCCTTATTTAATGTGACTTTGGCTGATTTTTTAAAACTAAAAAGTGCTATTTTTTTGTGATATTTGAAAAAAACTGGAATTTCATAATTGAGACATATGAGAATACAATATATTTTTTGGTAATTAACTGATATTTTCTCCGCCCAGAGTTTTGTTATAGCATATTAAAGTATTTTTAACATTGTTACGTAAGAATGAATATTTTTTAACTGCATCCAGTTGTGCTACACTTGACTCACCTCAGGTTTTTTATAGAAACCTGAGATGAGTAACCATTGTTAAATTTCATTTGATAAAGTATATTTGGGATAAAATTGAAATCCATGATTATTAAGGATTTAAAAATTTGAATAAACTGGCTTCGATTTTGCACTCATTGTTTCGTTGGCTCTCAAAAAATTAATTATAAACAAAATAAATTAAATTTTTATGTTTTTTTTAAACTGTTTCCTTTCATCAATCAACGCAAATTTTTAAACTGATCTTTTTTATATTTTTTAGAATGCAAACTGCAGTTCGAATAAATAAGCGAATGTTAAATGCAATTCGAAATTTGCATACCCTTGGATTTATGCATCGAAATATTCAACCATCAAATTTTGCAATTGGTTCCCAAAAAGCTGATACTGCAATTGTATTCATTATTGGATTTAGTTTAGCTGTAAGAATTGAATTGGATTCAAATGGTTTTGAAATTGATGTACCACAAAAGTTACCATCACGAAGAATAAATACTTTAAATTCAATGTATATGTCAAGGAGATGCCATTCAACGCTAAATTTGACAAGGATGGATGATATTGAATCATGGCTATTTTCATGTTTAGAAATGTGTATGATGGATTGTTTACCATGGAAAAAATGTTTTATTGCTTCTGAAGCATTTGAAATGAAAAAGGAATTCTTTTTTCATCAACGTAAGCTTTTTTCGGGGATTAACGTGGGTATTTATAGTTGCACACATTTCGTTATATTTTGATAAAAAAAGTTTTAAAATTGTAGGAACTGCTCGCTAACCCTGAAACATTTTCTGTAAGTAAAGTCAGCAAAAGCCATTAAAAGGGTTAAACTGAATAAGTAAAAGTAAAATATTCTTATATTTTAGATTTGCGTTCGAAATAAACTGATAGCAAAAATAACGTTTTCGCTAATTTTCTTGTGAAAATTCTTTAGCATTTAATTTATTGAAAAGAAATAAATCGGATATTACAATGTTTTTACTTTATAAGTCATTTTTGCGGAAACTGTAACTGATAATTTTGTTTCCACGAAAAAAAAACGCTTGCTGTTTCACATTAAGAAATAAGCATTCTTATCAAAAATAATTTGATTACAATTTTACGTCTAATTGTAATCAAAATTATCAAAATAATTGTTGCCTTTTGCTGAAATTAGATAACTGCAGTTGTATTATCGAATTGTGTTTTTTAATAATTTTTTTAAAATCAAACTGCAGCCATTATAATGCGCTGTTAACAAAAACTGGTTCCATTTTACGGCGCGTTATTTAATAAACTGTCAGCATCTACACAAGGATCTTGGTAAAACATAACGCTTTTTGAAAAAATTTTGAGATTAAACTGTCATAAATGTGAAAAGGGTTCTGTAACATTCGTCTACAAATTGTTTAACTATTTTCAAAATTAAAATTTTTTTATTTTCAGATACATTTGAATTATTTTTTGAAAGAATTCCAGTTGATTATCGTCGAATAATTGATATAATTAATTCATCACTACCAAAATCTGCGCCAGATTATTTAAAGATTTCAGAAATTAATGATAAAATTTGTAAATTATATCCAACAATGCATAAAAAAAAGCCGCCATCACCAAATGCTATTTCACCAGTAGATACAACTCGATCATTAATGCTTCCAACAATTTGCCTTCCAGTTCAATCAAATCCATCTGATGATACTCATAGCTTTTATGGTAAGTAAAAAAGAGAACTGTGTTTTTGGGAGGGAGGGAATTTCAGGAGATTAAAATTGACGGATAAGGTAGCATGCTTGTCAAATTTAAAATTTTTTAAAATTTCAAACTGTTGGTAAAAACTCTTGGGTTAAAAAACTGGTATAAAAAACAATTCGTTGACCCGCATCAAATTATTGACTTTTTAAAATCTTTAAAACAGTTATCGAAATTATTTTTACGTATTCAAATTAAACTAAAAATTTTTTTCAGGTGTTCCAGGAGGAAAAGATGTCTTTCCAATGAAAGGAAAACCAAAAGATGCAAAAAGTAAACATGTTAAAAAGGCTTCAGCTTCTGCACGTCCACATTTACCAAAACCAAAAGATGAAAAAAGTAAACCAGTTGAAAAGGCTCCAACTTCTGCACCTCCACTTTTACCAACACCAAAAGATGCAAAGAAAAAATCTAATAAAGCTACTGCAACAAAATAAATAAATTTTTAGTTTTGAAACTTTGTAAAAAGTATTATTCTTATAAAAACTGTAGCATGTGTCTGTTCAATTCAATAAAAAAATGAAGTTTAAAATCACTGATTAAGAAAATATTTACATAAAAAGGTTCTTCTAGGATTTTAGCTAACAATAATCTTTCACGTGATATCACGACTGTAAATTTTTATTTTAAAAAAACCACTAAAAAGTTTTTAATAAATTTTTTTAGTAAAAACTGCCATCTTCTTTACCACTATATTTTTTGAAAATTTGTTTAAAAATATTATTCTAATAAAAACTGAAGAACGAATCTGTTAAATTCAATAAAAAAAATGAAGTTAAAACATATTTGCATAAAAATGACGGGATTTAAATTTTAAGTAATTAGTAAATTGTCATAAAAACTAATTTCTTTCTTCAAAAAGGATTTTTAATCAAAAACTTTTTCAAAAGCTGGGGAATTAAGCGGAAATTGAGACTGTTAACAAAGTATTGCCGCGAAAGTAATGTGCTTTTAAAGCACCTTTTAAAAAACTGTAATTTAAATCTCCATAGTATAAAATCTCTATTCTAAAATTTTTAAAAATTTAAAGTCAATTTTTTGTTAAACTGATTTTTATTCTGAACATCTTTGAATCTTCAGCCATAATTTTTCTCGCTATTTAAAAAAATTTGTTTTTCTAGGAATTTTAGCTAACAATAATCTTTCACGACTGTAAATTTTTATTTTAAAAAAAACCACTAAAAAGTTTTTAATAAATATTTTAGTAAAAACTGTCTTATTCCATCCATCATTGAAACCTTTGTTAAAATTTTATTCTAATAAAAACTGAAGCAGATTGTATTACAGTTACTGAAACGAAAAAAAATTTACTGTGAAAACTGTAATTGAAATGTTTGAATCCTGCATAAACGGCTTTTTTTAATAATTTTTAACTGATTTCTTTACAAATGCGAGGTAGTTATTCACTGACACAATTTTTCCCACAACATTTTTGATCTTATTGAAAATAAAAGAACAATTTTTTCTTCCTTTTTTTGTAATTTTCTTGTTGCATTATTTGTTTACATTTTTTGTTCACCTTATTTACTTACGTGCTTACATTATTTGTTGACAAAGAATTCAAAAAAGCGACAAGGACAATTTTTTTGATTACAAAAGAGATAAGTGAAAGATGTAAGGTGTCAAGTAGGTGATTTTTTATTTGACACAAAACTGGATGATGATTTTTGTTCAAAAAGCCAGATATTTAGTTGATTTTTATGTAAATGTCAATAAGATTCTTGTTTTTTTAACATTTGTAAATAAAAGATGTCAGTTTGAAGGGGGTGTTAAAAGCGAAAGTTGAATATTGCCTGCGGGAATTTGAGGGTATATAAACTGAGAGCTGGAGTACTTTTATATCATTCACATTTTAACTGTATATTTCTTCTGTTTATAAAAATGTCTTCCAAAATGTAAGTTCTTTTTATTAAATTATTTTATCATTTTGAAGCAGGGTTGTGCGATACCGATATTCGGTATTCGATACTGCCAAAAATAAAGTCGATACGATATTTTGATATCGATACTGTTGATAATCAACATGATATCGATATTTCGATACCGATATTTCGATACGATACTTACAATTGTTTGGTATCGCACAACCCTGTTCTGAAGATCATATCTTTTTATCAATACTTTTTAATCAAAAACTTTTTTGAAAACTGAGGAATGAAGCATTATCAAAAAACGAGTAACGTTTAAACCAATTTTTCGGGAATTTTTTAAAAAATACTTTTTAAATCTCTTATCAATATTTTTTTAAACTGATTTATGTTGAATCTTTATATCATAAGAAACTGGATATATTGGAAACAAATTTTTTTTTCAAAAATCAACATCAGCTTTTTAAACTGATAATGTCTCTTTCAGCATCCTTATCTGTTTCATTTTTGCATTTGCTGCTGTTGCAGTTGTACAATCTCAATTAGTTTATACTGCTCCATATGTTTATTCTCCATATATTCCATATTATGGATGGGTTTGGGGAAGTAATAAAAA
>CABFKP010002087.1:0-11809 GCA_901779475.1 Panagrolaimus davidi
CATTTTCAGTTTCCCGCAATAATTTATATGAGCCATAACTCATTAAAATGAAGCATACGAGCATTGATAAAAATACAAGAGCAGTTTTTCGAGTTCATAGTGCTTTTGGTCCAAAAGTTTAGGATCAATAGCTAAAAATGTGTAGAATTTAAATAAAAAGTTTAAAAACTGAGGGTAAAAATTCTTATCATTTTTTCTTTAAAAACTTTATTGATTAATATTGTCTCTAATCCAATGGTGGCTATATAACTGGTCAATTCTAGACATAAGTAGATTAACTTTAGGAAACGGTCGAAACGCCTCTAAAGGTAAGTATAATATAAACTTTTACAGATTTCAACATTCTTTTTCTTATTTATTTTGTTTTAAATGAGTTTTTATTCCCTTAAATTTATGTGGAAAGCTTTTTTAAAAATTCACTGTCATTTGGTTTTATCTCATGATTTTGTTAGACTTTTTTTAATGGTAACAAAGCCGAATCATTTTTTGACATTAAGCAAACAGAAAATCCACTTTATTTTCCACATTTTATATGTTACGCGTATTCAAGTTAGAAAAGTTTCGTCGTTAAAAGGCCGAAATATCCTTAATTATTCATATATTTTTGCAAACAACTGTTAAAATTTGATTTGAAAGTGTCTTTGAAAAAACACTTGAACAAAGTTATTTACCTTTTTTTAATTTTGATTTGAATTTGTTTTAAAGATCGTTGATATAAACTGGCTTGTTGATATGTCTTTTTAAGGTGATAAAATTTTATTAAAATATATTTTTATTTTTTAAAATTGATGTTAAAAATACTTGTTTCAAATTAAATAACCACTTGCATCCTTGTGCAAATTTCGCTTAAATGTAAGTAACTGCATTTTTTATTTTATAGAAAATCGGAATAAACTGTGATCATAAGTTGTTCCATTTTATTTGTTTGTTTGTTACAACATAATCATTATACATCTTTAAAAGAACTGGACGAAATATTACTTAGGTGATGAGGAAAATTAAAAAAATATGGACACTTTGTATTGGAGTAAGCTTTGAATAAGTGTTTTAATTCTCTTATTTGTGATAAAAGAGTTTTGATTAATTGTTCTTAAAAAATTTAAGACCGTCACAACTGTTTTAACATTTCCAGGGTAAAAACATATTAAGTGTCAGTAATATTTTTTTTCTAAATTTGTTTTAAAATGCATAAAAGATTTTATTGATATTTTAACCTCGGATGAATTATTCACATAACATTCATTCGGAAAAAAAGCTGGAGACGGTTGCACTAGGTTGTAACTCTTATAGTAATTGATTTCTTTGTTCAAAATATCAAATATAAATTTGTGATACTTAAACATTTTCAAAAGTAATTCGTAAAAACTGATCTAAGAATATTTCCTGGATATCCTCTGTAATGTAACGGTATCAAAATTAGAGCGGACGAAATATCAAATTTTTTTTTAATTTTATTAAATTTTAGAAACTGGAATTTTGCAGAAAATTGACCTGAAGTTCAACATTAGGTTACTGTAATACTTGTATCGAATAAATTACCTGGTATTTGTATAAAACATTTGTTCAATTTTATTCAAGATATCATTATTTATTTTGTATTATTTTTTCTGTTTTGTTTCGATTTATGTAAAAAATACTGAAAAGGTTTAAATTTTCGGAAAACATCTTAATTTTAAAGGAAATAAATGGAAAAGTTTTGAATGAAGATCTTCAAAAATATTCGTTTTATATTAAACTGAACTCAGAAAGGTCAACTTTTTGTTATAACTGATGTTGATGTTTTAAAACAAAAGGGCTGTAACTCAATGCCGTATGAAAAGTGAATAAAGCAAATTCCAAAATCACTCGAACAAAACCGTGTTAAAAATGTGGCATAAAACTGCGATGATTGTAAGAACGTCAGCAGCAATTTTTTCAGAGAGGTGATTAGCAGTAATATAAGGTAAACTGAAAACATAATTTTATCACTATGTAAATAATTCATTAAAGTTTGTGTATTTTTCTAACATTTTCTTTTATTACTTAGAAAAAAATAATGAATCAAAAAAGAAATTTTATGACAAAAACCAGAGGTGTAAAAAGCGGCCGAAAAGTGCGGCCGGCCTCGTTAAATCAAAAAAATTTTTCTACACTAAAATTTTTTTTCTAACATTCGAAATATAGGGTTTTTCTGTGTCATATTAACATATTCAGGAAATTTTAACTAATTTTTCTCCGTTTTTTCCCTTAAATTCCTTTGCGATTTTTTTAGGTTCTTTTTTTTTGTTTTTTCAAAGGGTCCCCCCTTTGCTGTTTTTTCCTGTTAAAAAATTGCGGCCGGCCGTAATTTACACCTCTGACAAAAACAATATTCTTCACAGAACAAAAACTGATATTTATTTAAACATCAATATTTCCGGTAATTATTTTAAAAAATTAATTTTAAACTTATATAATTCAAATTGATATTTCATTTGTTATGGTAAATATTAGTTTTTAAACTTTTGTTGACAGACAATTAAATCAACAGATAAATGTTACAGAATAACTCCGACAATTTTGTTTCAGATATTTTATCAATTGGTGGATATTGCCCTTGGGATATTTTTGTGTAATTTTTAAAACTGTAATTTTTTTCATGTTTATGAAATTATTATGAAATTTAACAAAAGAAAATCAAGTTAATGAAAAAACTGCAGCCTTCTGAGTAAAGTAAATTTGTAAAAAAGGTGTTTTAACTGCAAAATCTTGAGGAATAAAATGGTAAGAGTTTTATAAATAATAAATTATAATAAAAGGAACGATATAGGAAATTTGAAGTCAAATAAACTGTACCATTTCTTTTACTTTGGGAAAAGCTTTTTCTGCTGCAAAATCTTAAATAGTGTAAAGAATGGATATAAAAAATATCTTCGTTTTTTTAAACTGCAACGTTCTTTTTTTCAAGCAAAAATTTCTGTACGATAATGTACAAAAGATACCCTTAAAAAACAGTTCTCTTTTATACAGTTTTTATATCACACTTAGTTCA
Source organism: Panagrolaimus davidi (assembly GCA_901779475.1). Classification (NCBI taxonomy): domain Eukaryota; kingdom Metazoa; phylum Nematoda; class Chromadorea; order Rhabditida; family Panagrolaimidae; genus Panagrolaimus; species Panagrolaimus davidi. The sequence goes on from CABFKP010002087.1 coordinate 3,011, forward strand.
TTTTTAACCATTTAGATGTAAAAACTGACAAATATTATTCGAATTCTGAATAAATAAAATAAATTGTAGCAAAAACTGAAAAGAATTTTGTGAATAAAAACTACCGAGAGCAAAAAAATTTAAACTGCATTTGCTGATGAATTTTCACCCGTGTCCATCCTTAATTTGCTGTAAGATTATTTGAATAATATCTTAAATTATAAAAATTGTAAAGATAAACTAGATTATAATAAAAACTTCATTTTTTAAAAACTGTACAAGAAATATCGCCGAAAAATATAAAATAAACAAAATTTATAAAAATATAACGCTTATAATAAAATTTATTTATCATTTTCAGTTTCCCGCAATAATTTATATGATTTGGTAAAAAACTGATAAGTAATTTGTAAAGAAGCTAAATTCTATGCAAACCTTTTTATTAAGTAAAACTGTTGTAGACTAAAATATGAAAAACTGGATTTTTATAAAACATTATACAAAAATAGAAAATATTATTTATCATTTTCTGTTTCCCGTAATAATTTATATGAGCCATAACTCATTAAAATGAAGCATACGAGCATTGATAAAAATACAAGGGCAGTTTTTTGTGTTGAAGGAGCTTTTGGATCACCAGCTAAAAAAAGTGGAAAATCTTTACAAAAAACTTAATAACTGGAATTTACATACATATTTTTTTCGATTTCAACATTTTATTCAACATGTTTTGAAATTCAAACAGAATAGAAAATGGTTTTTTCTGTAAAAACTAGACGAAAATTTCTTATCTTTTTTTCTTTAAATACTTTATTCTTTAATTCTTGTCTTTAAAATTCAGTGAATGCTCAATAAACTGTCTGCTTGTAGTTTAGGTGGAAAAACGATTAATTTTGTTATAAAACTTTTCATTTAATCGATATGCAAAGCCTTTGTTAAAATTTTTTAAAACTGATCGTTGCACCAAGTGTTTTGGCATGGAAATCTTTTGATTTTTTAAAGGTAACTTGCTAGATCTAAGAACGACTCTTTTCAAAATATAAACATGTACGTCCCTTTATTTTTCACATTTCATATGACACTTATATCAAAGTAACGAAAATGGGATTTAAATATGGATGATTACAAAAAATTTTGAAACTTCAACATTTATGTCTTATCTTGAAATTTAAGAATGTTTAAACTAACTTGAAAATATCTGAGTTTAATGAAAGAAATTTATCTAAAAATAGCAGACAAAAAATTAACTATCGTTTTTTTAAATGTCGATTAATATAAAATAATCACTTATGTCTTGATAAACTGTCATTTGTATTTTTAAATAGGTTTTTATTTCCATAATACGGAAATCATATTGGAAAAAAAAATTTTTTAAGCTGAGCACGTTTCGCGTGATTATTTTTTAATAAGTTCAGAGTCGAATTTTTTCAAAAATTGAAAAACAATACTGCTGTTTTTTCAACATTTTATTTCCTACTTGTATCCAGTTCACGAAATTTTCACGGTTACAAAATCTGAATTCAATGATTGAAAAATTTTTTATACATTCATGTCATACTTCAAAATTTCACTTTTAAATTAAAAAAATTTTAAACTAAATGAAAAATCTTTGTATGGAAAAACTGGGCAATATTGATTGATTTTTAAAGCTTTTACTAATGTGTCTTAAAATTAATAAATTACTCAATAAACTGTCGGTTCTAATTTTAGGTACAAGCCGATAGCTTTGGTTTTACTGAAGTCCTGTTTTACCAAACTGATGGCGAAATCAGTGGTTAACAATCAATTAAACTGAAATCTTGAATGGAATTTTTTGTAAAAGTTACTTTGTTGTTATTTTTTTCATACGCAATAGATGTAAAATTTAAATAAACTTAACATTTTCATGGGTGTAACTTTAAATAACTGAATCATACATTTCATTGGAATATAAAATTTTTCATTCCAAATATTTAAACCGAAGTAAACAACTGCGATATTCGAAAATTCTTTACAAAACTAACGAATATATATTTTTTTAATCTTAACAATTCAAACTGCTTGGAAATTTGTGCTTGTGAATACTAGTAAAAACTTCATTGGCAAAAAAACAACCAGTAAAAATGTTATGAAAATGAAAAACATGTTATAAAACTGATTTAATATACGATTCCTTAACATAAAAAATTTTCATTTAAACGTAATTTTAAAAGCTTAATTTTTTTTATTCACAATTACAGCAAAGAAAAAAGTTTTTTGTTATCTTGTTTTCTTTTAATACTTCATAAGTTAGTATTTTTGATAAAGCTTTTAATATAGAAAAAAACTGCTAACCGAAATAATGTTTAATAATGAAACATTTATTTTAAAAATTATCGACAGCTCTATAAACTGATGGTCCATGACCCATGATGGTTGATTTTGTAAAAATTAATTTTTTTTGCTTTTAATCGAAACTTTTTGTCAAAATGACAAAAAACTAAAACAATGTACGTTATTTCGGTTAGCGATTTTTTCTACTATATTAAAAGCTTTATCAAAAATATAAACTTTTATCAATTATTTATGATACATTCGGATTTGGAAAGACAAAACATGTATTATTTGTTATAATGTATGTGAAATTTGTAAAATTTTTATAACTGAGTATTTGTAACATTTTGTTTGGTAAAATTAAAAACTTTATTTTGAATTTCTGTGGAGATATAACTGATTCATAATTTCAATTTTATATTTTTTTTCTTTTTTTTCGTCTCTCCGTGAGGTAGTGCCTTGTATTGCACAATAAATTGAACTGAATTGAATTGCATTTAAAAGGTATGTAAAAATAAAAGTAATTGCAAGTATGTTTTTTTGGAAGAAACTAATAAAACTATTTAAAAAATTTTTTTAACTGCTACATCAAGCTTTTCTCTGCATTGAACTCTATGTATTGAGATTTTGTGGAAGGTGAAATGTTAATTTAAACTTTATTGACAGATAAAATTAATCGGTAAATGCAAATGGAAAACGAAAAAAATTTTAATAAGGTAATAAATATTCCTATTCTCAAAGTAATATATTTTTGATGACAAATAAAATTCCCGAAACTGCAATCCGTTTGTTTCTTTATTTTTAATATATTTTTTGAAGTTTAATTGCATGCTCCTTCACTTTAACATTTTCTAGAGCAGAATCTTTCAAAAATAATTTAAAATATAACTGCTGTAAGATTTTTTTTGCTAATATGAATAATTTCTGGCACACAAAAGTGTGATTTAATTGAAAGTAAATAAGTGAAACTTTGTTAAAAAGTCAATAAAACTGACATTTAATTTTTTTAAAGGAACTGTAGTTATTGGTTCATGTAAATATTAGAAACACTTTATTCACATATAAAATAACCGGTAAATGCAAAATGAAAAACGAAAAAAATTTTATAAGGCAAATATTAAACTGATCATTCTTACTTTCTTGATTGCTTAAAACAATAAATGTCCAATAACAAATATTATTGCAAAAACTGTCATAAAATTTTTCATCTGAACATTTACAGCTCCATTTATTTCTTTATTTTTTACATTATTTTTTTGTTGTTGTTCAAGTTTAACCGCATACATGTGCTCTTTTCCAACCACTTCATCATTTTCAAGTTGTTCGTGAGCCGAATCTTTTAAAACTTGTTTACCCCCTCGAGGCTGAGGAGAAAAAAGATTTAGACTTGCAAGATGTGGTGATGAATCACCAACAGATTGAACATCAAAATTACAAAAATCTGTTGCACAAAGCCATTGCTCTATTCCAAGAATATTTCGGTAACCGACCTANAAGCCTCAATGTCTATTATAAAAACTGTAAAAAAAACTACTTTAAGTTTGCTGGCAGAATCAGTTTCATTTGCACTTAAGCAACCTTTTAACCATTGAGTGCCATAACCGGGAACAACGGTTTTTTGTAAAACACAAAAATCTCCTTTGCAATATTCTTTTGCATTTAATTGATCTTCACTTGTAGCACCATAGGCCAAATGGCAATGAACATTTCCTTTTTTTACAGGGTATGGATTATCCAAATTGCATTCATTCTGAAAAAAGGGTTAAAAACTGTAATTAGGGTTGAATCATTGATAAAACTAGGAAGCTTCAAAAAAAACTGCTAGCTATTTTAGTTTTTGCTGCAACTCTTTTGAAATAAAATTAGTTTCAAAAAGTTTTTTTTTAAAAAAATGTTACAATAATTTAATAGTAACTATTTTATGTAACTGATCGTTTCTCGCAATTTTAAAAGTTAGAATTAATGTTAAAGATTCTTTTTAGAAACAGGAACGTTTCTCGAATTAGTTTTAATTAGCAAAACGATTTTTAGTTATGTGTTTATCGCGGATTTTAATTATTCTTTGTTGCAACATAACTGGAATAAGATATGTGCTAAAAATAAGAGATAAATTTCTATAAAAAGTTTTAAGACTTCAACTGAATTTTACAACGTTCGGTATTTCATGGGTTTTTGCATAACTAAATAACTGGTTGAAAATTTGGAACGTTTAAAAAAATTTGTTTAATTTAACTGATCCATCAAAATGAACGAGCAAAGATAAAAAATTTGAAAAAAATTATCTAATTGAAAGTTGATAACTCCTTTGGACTTCGAAATGGTTTAAAACTGTTGAAATGCTTCTTCCCGATTGATGATCAAATACAAAAACAAAAAAACTGCATATGTTTAAGTTGAAAGTAGACAATCCTTCTGAACCTTCAGAAACCGAAATGTAAAAAAAATTTAAAACTTATGTTGAATTTCAGAAAGTTTATTATTTCAAGTGTTTTTAATTTTGGAAAAAAAGTTGTTTTATATTATTAAAATTATGAAACCTAGAAAATGCTTAAAACTTAAATCTGGTTAAAACTGCTTTGAACAATTTTTTTGAACCAAAAGGTACTTACAGCTGAACATGAACATCCTAACATTGTATCCTTTCCTTGTGCCTGTAATAAATAACATCCATTTGCAAAAAGTCCAGGTCCCGGCCAAAGACTTCCAATTAAAAAGTCAAAATTATATTGTGGCATTTGCCCACAACTTGTTGACGTCATTAACTCTGTTTCACCTGCATAATTTGTTACCTAAAAAAATTAAAAGGGTTCTTTGAAAAAACTGAATTCTCTGAAAATAATTGGCTTACATTTGTTTGAGTATAAAAACAATAATCAGATTGACAAACATTTTCTTTATTAACTTTTGTAATATACGGTGCTTCAGTGTAACTTCGACATTTTGTTTCAGGTAATTTTATCATTGGTACTGGTTTTGTTTTTGAAAATTGTGATGCTTCATCATTGCATAAATCTGTTGAACTGTAATATTTTTTGATTATTTTTAAAACTGTACGAGTTTCATCAACAAAAAAACTAATATAAAAGTGTGATAGACAGAAAACAAATAATAAAAAAAAACTGGACTTTCTTTAATAGTGTTTTAGCTGATTCAACTGCAAAATATGGGAAAAACTGGATTAAGCGAGATTTGTGAAAAGTTACATAACGTTTTTATTATAATAATAAACTGACATAACGGCAAAAAAAGCTTTTGTTAATTTATTATATTAAACTGAGCCGGAGTAAAACTTTGTTTCTAACAAATGATATTAACTTTTTAGTAATTCCATCAAAAGTAAAAACTCATTAAAAAAACTGATAGCTAAACTATCTGACCATGAAATAAAGTTTTGTTTCCACTTTCATCATCGGAAAGATATTAACAAACTTTGTAATTCTTAAAATTTAAGCGATAAAAAAGCAATGTATAACAAAAACTCAACATAGCAGATGGAAAAGCGCACTTGTTTAAAAAATTATGGTTTTCAGATTCTAATAAACTGCAAAACGTACATTATTCTTGGATTTTTGGAAAACTGACAGAAAACATGTTTTAATGAAATTTTTATTCTAAGCTAAAATTTATTTCAGGGAAGCAATAATTAGCATGAAAACTTTTTTCTATGCAAAAGCTATTTAAAAAACAAAAAAAACTGAAACGTAAAGCAAAAGCAAAGGGAAAAGTTTGGTTTTTTTAACTGCCATTAACTTTGCTTATATTATTATTATAATGGAAATCATAACAACACTAACAAGTAATAGCCAAAGCTCAGAAACATTTATAAAAAACAGAAAAAAGGAAACACTTACTTGCAAAGACATAAAGTTGCTTCAGCTTTATTTGCTCGACATCCCATTGGCATATTTTTGACATCAACACCCGTAATACATCCCTTAAAAAGTAAAAGGATAAAAAAAAATTAAACTGAACGACCAAAATTCACTCTTTAAAGGCTAATTTTTTTTTGTATTTTAATTTGTAATTTAACTTGTATTATAATTTTATATTGTATTGTATCAATGTGCTTTGGGCACGTATTAAAATTAATAAATAAATAACTGCCATGTCTATTCAAATCTTGGGATATATAGGATTCTTACCTGAATTTTATGATCTGTTGACATTTCTCGATAATGCCATAAAACGCAAAAATCTCCTTCACATTCTTTATCGCATCTAAAAACTGCCTTTCTTTTAATCGCTGTAACAAAAAACTTACACAAGTTCTTTCTCGTAAGTTCTACAATTAACACATTTAATGCCTTCAACTCCAGAAAATTTATATAAAATTAAACAAATAAAAATTAATATTTTCATTTTACGTTTTCTGCTTCGAAATTTTATTAGTCACTAAAAAGAAAAAAGTTTAAAAAAAAATCTTTAAAAAGCAGGGGTTGTAACAAATTTTTTGTATTAATTTAATTAAGATAAANTATTAATTTAATTAAGATAAACGGAAGTATCAACTTTCAAAAAACGAATTATTTTTCTTGAAAAATAAAGAAAAAAAAGTGTTGACAGATGTTCAGTTTTCTTTTTTTTCTTTCTCAAAGAAAGCGGACGGCAAAAAGGAAATTGAGTAAAGTAAATAAAAAAAAATAAGAAGTAAAGGGAAGAAATGAGGGTAACTTTTCTATTAAGGAAAAAAGGGGGAGAAAAAATGAGGCAATTTTAATTTGTTTATATTTTTTTAAAAAGTTGATTATGGATGGTTTTTTGAACCAAAAAAATAAAGTTGGTAAGATTCAAAATTTATTTTAATAGAACTGCAGCCTTCGTATCTTTTTTTGTGTATTAAACCATAAAATTTAAATTATTTGGTTTTTTGTTTTTGCTGGTGCTAAAAAAACTGGAATAAAATATGCAATAAACTTAGTAAAAATAAAAGTTTTTGGAACATTTTTTTATCTCAAAAATGATGGTGAAAACTGTTACTATGTGCTTCTACATGTGAATTACAACAACCAACATGGAGGATAACCGTCTTCGATAAAATAATTTTAAGTGTTTCATTTTGAAGCAATTATGCAATTTGGGGAGGTGAGAATTATCACTTTAATTTTCAATTCATAAAAGATAGCTAATTTTTTTAAAACTTTTATGGAGTAAGCATAAAACTTATAACTGATTTTTTAAAAACTGCCACGACGACATTTTTTGCCGTAAAAAGTTTAACACAAAAAAATTAATAATTATAACAGGGAAGTTTTAAAAAATATTATCAAATAAACTGAAAAATAGAAAAACGTATTTAAAAAATATCACGAGGCAGCTCTACAAATCAACGGTTTTAAATGCCCAAAGGGTATTTGCATATTCTCATTTTCAAGTGAAAAGGAAAAAAAAAACTATAAAAAAAGTAAACAACGATTTCAAAAAAGAAGTTTGTTTTAAGAGTTCTTTTTTTGGGATATATTTTTTGAAAGAGATTTTAAAAACTGGTAGAATAAGACCGAGTTTTCGGAATGTTAATGTAATTCATAAATTCTTTGAAGAAACTGTTGAAACATTTGCAACTTATGAAAATTAAAATGTTATATTTGGTAATTTTTACTGATAAAAACTCAATATATGAAAAAAAGCCTTAAAATTTAACCGAAGGATAATTTGATTAAAATCGTAAAAACTGTCTAAAAAATTTCTTCCGCTATAAATTAAAATTTATGGTTTTATTTTTGGTTAACTGTATTTGAAAAAAAAAGGATAAAATTGAAATAACTGTGGCCCACGGTCTCTATTAGCTCTGAAAAAATAGCTATTTTGTTTAAAAGCTTTAGTTATAAAAATATTATGAAAAATTATATCGCCCACATGTCTGTTTTTAAAAAAAAGGCAAAAAACTGTAAAAAAAATTACATCGAACTGAGCTGAAGGAAAAATGAGGGAACAGAGTTTCGAAAGTTTTCGAAACTCTGCGTTCTCATTTTTTTAGTTGACTTTTATTTTTGTCTGACTTGAGTGCTCGGTCCAAAAAAGTGAGTCAGTTCGATGTGAAATGTTTAAAAGTGAAAAAAACTGTGCTACCAAGCTTTGAAGCTCATAAAAAGCTTTTTTAACTATAAATTAAGAAGATTCTGTGCATGGGAGTAATTTCAAAAATTGGTAATTTACTTTTTCTAAGCTTTTGTTTTTACGAAAAGTATCACGGACTAAAAACTTGTTAATTATATTAATGTATGAATTACTGTTTTGTTAGAAAGTCAATGAAAGAGTATAAACTGGAAAACAGACAAGACAATATAAAGTATACGTCCTAAAAAAGTTAACAAGAAAAAAAACTGATTCAATGGTTGCTTTTGGTAAATTTATTTGAGTTACGTCAAAAATAGCATTTTTACGCTTTTTATAAGCAATTTATTTTTTACCGAAATATTTCTATACAAAATTTTGTTGCAAAATCTTAACGTTTCCCGCCCCCTTATTTCTTTTTGAATAAAAAAGGAGTAATATAATTTTTGACGTTGAAAAGTTACTATTCTTTTTTTT
>CABFKP010002097.1:0-11802 GCA_901779475.1 Panagrolaimus davidi
AAGAATTTAAAAAATCTGTGCAGCATCCAAGATATAATACTTTTTTATATGCCTTTGATTGCTTTGCAGATTTAAATGTTATTAACCAAAATAATAAACTATTTAATAAAATACCAAAAGGACACAAAATTATCGTAAAATAATATTTTATTCCAGCTAATAATTCAAATGCCATTTTTTACAACAACAAATTTTTATAAAATGGCAACATTCACAAAGTTATTATATTTTCAATATTTGTTGTAATTATTGAAAAAACATTGCTACAATTAAATTGAATAATTAAATACAAGCTTCAATGTTCAAAATACAAAAATGTTTTCTTTTACTTTATTCGATATACGTGTAATTCAAGTATGTCCTTTTGAGTGTTTTTCAAAGTTGAAATAAAAATTCACACAATGTACAAATTTTTTATTCTGAATTCTTGTAATTAATGAAAAACCAATAATTTAAAAGATTTCTGCTATTACCAAAAATATCCGTTTAGTAGAAACAATTTTACAAGTAATTATTAAATTTAGTTTTTTTGCTTCATCTTAAATTCCCAAAATCAAGAAAAACTTGAATGTATGTAACAATATTGTGAACTAATAATGATGTAATTTAACGAAACAGCATTTTAAGCATATGATGTTGTTAAAACTTTTGTAGTTGTTGCAATTACTGTTTTATTATGTGTTGTTGGATCTATAGTTGATTCAAAGACTAAAGTGTGAGTTATTGCAATAACTGTGCTGATTTCTTGAGTTTGAATTAATGGTGATGAAGTGAGTTTATATATTTCAGCGATGACTGTGGAACGAGGAGTAGTTTCAGTTGTTGTTTTTACCTACTTTAAATAATCGATGAAAACAGCAAAAAAGACGTTAACATTAGATCGACTTTATTTTTGATGGGTTTAAGCAATATTTTTAAATAAATAAAAAAGTCGATAATTTTGTTCTTTAAAATTATATAATGTGTTCAACTTGTCTCACTTTTTGTCTCATTTTTATTTCTTAACTCGCTTATCCACATTCAACCGACATAAATGAAATTATTTTCACAAACGAAAGTTTGAAAAATGTGGATTCCACGAGGACCTTATTTTTGTTGATTATTCCAAAAAACCATAAAAATCAAAAAAAAACCAAAAAAAAATTCCAAAAAAGATGCAAAAAAAAGCGGCAAAGAACCAAAAAAACTAAAACCAAAAATTATGCAAATTCATTTTATTTTACTTTCATCACATTCTTTTTTATCATTTCACAAAGAAATGCAAAATAAATGTAACTCTTTGATGAGAAAGTTGTATATTCCTATAATATTTGCATAGCATACATCTACGAAAATATATAAAAGGATATGAAACCAGGAAAAGATGACACTTCTTCTGCTTCTCAACATCCGACTTCAGTTGTCTTCTCTCTTCTCTGCTGTTTTGTTCTTTCTTCAGCTCAATATGGCATCAAATACATGGATCTTCAATGGTGGATTGTTGGATATATTGCCGTAAGTCTTTTTTTTATTGTTTCGTAAAAGAGAATGATGATTTTTTTCATTTTTTGGATAATTTTTGTTCGAGGATATTGTATCCAATGTCCAACTACGTGTGATACTTGATAAGTACGTAATGAATACCAAAACCATCAAGGCCGGATCAATATTGCTGGGGCCTAGATCCGTGTCTCCCCTAGGCTGACATCTTCGGATTACGCCATAAGGTGGCGGAGGGTCATATCAGAAAGTTTTGTATTCACACGTAAATTAGACATTGGATACAATATCCTCCAACAAAAACTATCCGAAAATATGAAAAAAATTATCATTCTCTTTTACGAAACAATAAAAAAAAGACCTACGACAATATATCCATCAATCCGCCATTGAAAATCCACGTAAATGATGCCATATTGAGTTGAAGAGAGAATTAATTAGTAGAGAAGAGAGAAGACAACTGAAGTCGGATGTTGAGAAGCAGAAGAAGTGTCGCGCGCGTAAGTAACAACATATAATAACAAAAAACAGCAAAAAAGCGCAGAAAAATCAAAAAAGCGGCAAAAAACCTAAAAACCAAAAAACAAAAAACCAAAAAAATCAAAAAAACCAAAACCAAAAAACCAAAAAAATCAAAAAACCGAAAAAACAAAAAATCAAAAAACCGAAACCAAAAAATCAAAAAACCAAAAAACCGAAAAAACAAAAAAAACCAAAAAAAAAGCAAAAAACCCAAAAAAACCAAAATCAAAAAAAACCAAAAAAAAAGCAAAAAACCCAAAAAAACCAAAATCAAAAAAAACCAAAAAAAAAGCAAAAAACCCAAAAAAACCAAAATCAAAAAAAACCAAAAAAAAAGCAAAAAACCCAAAAAAACCAAAATCAAAAAAAACCAAAAAAAAGCAAAAAAACCAAAAAAAAATGCAAAAAAACCCAAAAAAATCCAGAAAAACCAAAAAAAATGCAAAAAAACCCGAAAAAACAAAAAAAAACAGTTAATCTTTTGTAAATTTATGAGAACCTCTGGATTCCCGAAAATGTTATTCCAGCAACAAATCACTTTCCACATGGCTCAGATTCTTGGATCGGAGCTTCTCAAAACAACAATAACAAAACCTGGAAATGGACAGATAAAACTATTTTTGATTTTGTTGATTGGAAACTTTGTGAACCAAAAAATGGTACACAAAAAATATCTGAAGATTGCTTGGAACTGAAAACATTTACGTGTAATGTTCTCCTTGAAAGTAATATAACAACAACTACAAAATCGTTAACGACCCAATATCCGGGAAACCTATAAAAGAGAGAGAATATCTGTAATGAAAATGATTGAAAAATTGTCATTTTTACTTTTATTTGATATAAAAATTTGATTCAAACCGATAAATAAAAATTTTCAAGTAATTTTTGCACTTTCGTTTTTTCACATATTTTTTTAATAATGTATAGAATACATGAATATCGTTAAAATTGTCATATTTTCACACTTTCATTTTATTTTTACATCTTTTATTTCAAAAATATTAATAAAATATTGAAAGCGAACAAAACATTTTATTGAAAAAAATATGAAAGTAAATGAAACGTTTATTTTTTAAAACGAAGTCACTTTTTTTTTGCCTTTTACAAAATACAAAGATTTTCATCAGCGATATTTTTACTTTTCAAAGCAACAATTTCGTAAACTTTTATTCGCCATAAATAGGAGAGAATAACAAACGTAAAAATTCTGTTTTCGAAAAAGTCGTTAAATTCGATAAAAACTCCAAAAGCAAACATTTCTTTTGACATTTAACGATATTTTTTGATTGGTTTTAGCGATATTTTAATATTTAAATTTAAATTAAATTTGAAAGACTTTTGTTTTTCAAAATCAAAAGTTGCATTTAACTCATACTCCTCCGACTTAATTGAGTTTTGTTTTATATCAAAAATTTGATTCCAACATTTAATAAAAAAGACGTTATGAAAATTTTGTGTTTTATTCTTTTTTCCACTTTTTAAATGTGATAAAAATTCATTAATAAAAATTCACATGCAATTGTTGTAAGTCCTTTGTTTTACAAAATTTTTTAATAATGATCAATTGTTTTTGTTTTTAAGTAATCTACTGTTTTCATTTTCAGTTTTCAATTTCTTTTAATTTTGCATTTTTTTTTCCAAAAACATTAATTAAATATTAAAAACAGATAAATTTTTTACAAAAAAAAATCAAAGGGAATACATCTTTCATTTGCTAAAAGGATAGACTACTTTTGTGTCTTCTACAAAATACACATATGTTTCATCAAAGATATGTATCATATTTTTAAATTCCAATGCAACGCCCCCTTTAAAATTATTTATACCAAACAAGAGAAAGTAATAAATGCAAAAAGTATGCTGCAAAAAAAGTCGTTCAAATCAATAAAAACAGCAAAAAAATGTGCAAAGTTTTTTTATTACACTATAATATTTAACTTTAAATAAAACTGAAGAAAGTTTTATTTCAAGTACTGCAACCAACTCGTCCACATTCAACCCACATTATTGCAATTTTATTTGTTCAACCAAAATTTGAATTTAATATTAAATAAAAAAAACTTTGTGCAAACTCACAAGGGAACCGATTAACATGTGATTTCGCTTTTGAAACGGGCCTATTTTAGAATACTCCCCTGATATTCAAACGTATTTTCCCAAATTATGAGCTGCCCGTTCTCCGAAAGTATATTTTTACCTAATCGACTATACTACTATAGTATACGTTACCGTATGCTACTTACACCAATTAATCACTTATTTTTTGGATTTTACGCTTTCTGGTTAATCTATAATTATTTATGTTGTTAAAGAATTGTGTTATAACTTTCTGAATCATTATAGAACTGCAAAAATGCAATTTTAAGCAATTAATTGGTATAAGTATCATACAATAACGTATACTATAGTAGCATAGTCGATTAGGTAAAAATATACTTTCTGGAAAGGGGCAGCTCATAATTTGGGAAAATACGTTTGAATATCAGGGAAGTATTCTAAAATAGGTCCCGTTTCAAAAGCGAAATCACATGTTAATCGGTTCCCTTGTTAGTCTTTTTGCTATTATTCGCTCTTAAAATTTGATTGAATGCAATCATTTATAAAATTTTTAAATAATGCACTATATCTTTGATTTCTATTTTTTATTACATATTATTAATGTTGAGTATCTTATTATCATCATGTTTAATGCTGTCAAAAAATTGTGATTTAAATTTTGTACTTTAAAACCTTTAAATTTAAAAAATTAATTAAAAATTCCAAAATGCATTCACAAATTAAAAAAACTGTTTTTCGATGTCGTTTATTTCTAAACATTCTTTTTTTTTCTACTTTCAAAACCATATGCATTAAACCCTAAAATCGAATGTATTAAAAAAATAAAAAAGCAAAAGTGTGGCTCGTTTTGCAGCCGACATTTCGAAATAATGCAACGATGTGCGAAGGAAAAATAAAAAAGCATAAAATTTTTTTTCTTTCGTAAAAGCACTAGACAGAATATTTTGATTTTGAAATTTTTTCTCTGCAAAAATTACGCAAGTCATGAAAAAATAGTTTTGTTCATGTTTTACATGTTGGGATTTTTTCAGCATTCTAATTTTACACGTTTGATAAAGGAAAAAACTTTTAGAAATTGAAAGATTAAATAATGGTTGGCATATTTGACTCTGTTTTTTAGTAAATTTTTTATTAATGTTCAATTCCTGATAAGCGTCTTTGAATTTGGTGATAAATACTTTTATGAAGAAAAATTCATTTATCTTTTATGTAATTATTGGAATTTTAGTGTTTCACAATTTTTTTTAATAATGAGCAATGCGATTTTATGCATGGATTTTGGCTTTATAATCTATTGTTTTTATTTTGAATTTTCACAGTTTTATTTATTTGTTCACATTTTTTATAAAAATATATATTAAATATTAAAAAACAGACAAAACATTTTACTTAAAAAATATGAAAGTGAACAAACCCTTCATTTGCGGAAAAAGGCTACTTTTTTTCTGCCTTTTACGAAACACTTTTTGTTAGCGACATTTTTACACTCCAACGAAACGCCCACTTTAATTTTTTAAGGACTAAAAAGAAAAAATAACAAATTCAAAAAGTCAATCACATAAAATGGTCGTTTTCATGGAAAAAAACTGAAAAAAATATATACAAACATTTGAGACACTTTTCGATGGTGTTTTTGATTGGCTTTACTGATTAAAATATTTAATTTATTTAAAAAATTGGTGATAGTTCTATTTTTCAAAATCAAAAATTGTATTTAACTTATCCATATTTTATCAACATAAATTTAATTTAGTTTCTAAATTTAAAATGTAAAATAGACAAATTAAAAAAAATTTGTAAATTATTCCATTCAACCTATTTTTAATTAATGAAAACATTTATTCCACTTCTGTATTCATGTATTCTTTACTCATTTTATTTCATGTCAAACTTTAATATGTTTCATTTATTTTTTAAAATATTTATAAAATATAAAAAACTAAAAATAGACATTGCTAAACCAAAACGGCCACATTTTTTCTGATTACGAAATGCGTGTCATAAACAAAAAAGAGAGCAAAAAATGTGTGAAGTCTATCGAAAACGAAAATGTTCAAAAAGAAAAAAAAGATGCAAAACAAATGTACAAACATTTTAGCAAACGTTTAGCCATTTTTTTTGAATATTTTGTAAATGCAGATTTGAGAGAAAAAATTCTTTTGATCTCAGTAAATATGATTTTTAAAAGCAAAAGCATTAGAGCTGTATTTCTTTTTAACTCATCATACTTCTGTTATGAACAATAATGATTTATAAGATTAATATTATTAAATTTCTAACAAAAAGAAGAAACAATGAGAAATGTTGATTCAAAATTATTTATAATGAATAAAAAATAATTTGAAAAATAAATTCTATTTTTTTGTTGTAAATTTTTATTACAATTGAAAAATTGTAGATCAAAAACATCTTTGATTTCATTTTTTAATTACATATTATTAATAGGCCATTCTACTATTTGTTCGATTTGAACATGTTCAGTGATGTTATAAAATTGTGATTTTTGCATTTTTGTTTTTCGATTTCATACTTTCTGGATTTCGAACTTAAGAAAAACACTCTTTTGGAAAAATTATTTTAAGATGGCGCTTCTAGTTTTCCCATTTTTCAGTTTTTTTAACATATTTTTAAAATTATTTATTAAATATTAAAAAAATAAAAATCATAAGTGCCATTTACGAAACGCATTTCGTAAACATTTTTTATTTTTCCCAGTGCAACGTTTCTCTTCAACCCTTTTTAACAGCATAAAATTTTTTATGATAAAAAGAGAGAAAAAATATGCAAAGAAAACGAATATGTTCAAAAAGAAAAAAAAGATGCAAAACAAATGTACAAACATTTTAGCAAACGATTAGCAAACGTTTAGCCATTTTTTTTGAATATTTTGTAAATGCAGATTTTAGAGAAACAATTCTGTTGATTTCTATAAATATGATTTTTAGAAGCTAAAACGTTTCATCCCCATTTTTTTAATGCTAAAAGTTTAGCTGCATGGTTCAATAATAATTTATAATAAATTATATTTTTAAAATTTAATAAAAAACTCCTTAAAAAACAAATCTTTGTATTTTATTGTAAATTTTTATAATTATTGCGAAATTGCAGCCAAATAAATCATTATACCGCTGTTTTTTTCAAATTCTAGCAAAAATCTGTTCATCGACAAAATTTCAATTTAATCGTATCGGCTTGAAACTTTGCACACATATAAAAATGTGTTAAAAAATAATAAAGGAAAGGTTTTTTGACCTATATCAAACCTGGAAATTCTGGGACACGAGCTTGAAAATATTAAATTTTGGGAAAAATGCTGATTTTTGACAGTTTTTTTGATCTCAGTAATTAAGTTCAATTTATGCCCGTGAATTTTTTTTATCAGAAGCACTTTTGGGTACACAAATACACATCATAAACCTTTAAAGATCAATGAAAAATGAGGGGAAGTGCAAAATGGACAGGGGTTGTCGAAGTTTAAAAAATAGTATTTTATCAGATCAATGAAATTTTTTTCTTTTTTTCAATTATGTGTCAATAATGTTGAAATAATTATTTGTCATTTTTAGTGCTGTTTTAAAGTTGTAGCTCTTTTATTATTTTAATATTGTACTTTCGGACTTTTAAATTTAAAAAAATACATAAAAAATTCAAAAAATGCTTTTACAATTTTGGAAACCCTTTTTAAGACATATGACATTTTTTTTAAACTTTCTTTTTTCTTTACTTTCAAAATCATAAACATTCAATAAAAAAATCGAATGAATATGTTTTCAAAAAGCAAAGAGCAAAAATGTCGAAAATAAGCTCGTTTTGCTGCCGATATTTTGAAATAATGAAACGATATTCGAAGGCAGTGTCTTGCTTTTCTGTTTTTTACCTATGTCGCGCCGCGCCACGCGCCAGAGATTTATAAAAGTCGCGCTGCGCGCTGCGCCGCGCCAGAAAATTTTAAAAAAAACCAAAAATTTAACGTACTCCCCCCTGTGAAATTGAAAAATTTACTTTTAACTTTTAAAAAAGTCGCGCCGCGCCGCGCCAGGAATTTTTTGAAGGTCGCGGCGGCGCGAAGCAAGACACTGTTCGAAGGAAAAATAAAAAAATGTAAAAATATATTTTTCTCGAAAAAGTAACAAAGACAAGGCATCAAAAAGCGCTTTCCACAACTGGGAACATTTTTTTTTGATGGTGCTCACTTCAAAACTCTCATCTTTCTTTTCTTTCGAAATCAAAAGCATTCAATAAAAATCGGACATTGTTGAAAGCAGCTTTCAAAACGCTAAAATGTGGAAATATAAAAAAATGTTTTCGAAGTTGGAAGAAAAAGTGCAGACTTATGTAAAGCAGAAAGAAAAAAATGTAAAAATATTGTTTACAATAATGTACCCATGAATATGTATCATTTTAAATACAGTATTATTATAATACAAAAACAAATTTATATTACGTCTTTCAACATGTTTTTGTAGGGTTCTGCAAATAATTTAAACTTTTTCCAATATCACAGCTTATCCTTCGATTTTCGAAGCGATCTTGGTCTCACAATGCTTTATTCTTAAAATGTTTAAAAAACAAAAAACAAAAAAAGATAAAGATGACTTCAAGAAATGCAGGATTCGGAATCGCATTTTTTCTTAAAAAATTTTTGGAAAAACATTAATTTGTACCTCAAAAACACTGACATTTTACCTCAAATTTTTTAAGGGCCTCAAAAACACTGAATCTACCTCAAATTTGAGGTATTTTTAATATAGTATTCAGTGTTTTTGAGGTAAAAAGTCAGTGTTTTTGAGGCCCTTAAAAAATTTGAGGTAAAATGTCAGTGTTTTTGAGGTACTAATTAATGGTATTCCAAAATTTTTTGCTTTGCAAAATTGCGCGCAATGTGCACTGTTGCAGTCGACTTTCTTTTTTGAAGTTGACGATCACTTTTCAGCATAACTCCCAAAATGCTTTATGATGGTTTTTTGAGGAATTAAAAAACTGAGCATTTTGTGAACCCAGTTGTGACACAGTGATTTCCCTTTGAAAGGAAACATGAGAATTGAAAAAAATTTCAAAATTTTTATACAAAACAATTCAGGAAGTCATATCTGCACGAACTAATTGAACATCCTGATAAATAATCTTGACCATAAAAAATAACGTAAAAATTGTTAATTAAAATTAAGAATACTTGGAAAAATATCTTGCCTAAAATCTGTTAGTGAATCATTTAAGGGTTTTAGTTATTTGAAAAAAAGGGAACGATCACCATTGATTATGCACAGGTTCTTGATTAAGACAGTTTAGATTTTATAGGAGGTCCAATTTGATAAATTGTACATTTTCCCTTATTATTTGGTTCAAACATATATCCGATACAAGTTAAAATGCCATGTTTCTGTTCACAAATTTTTTTACAAAAATACTGTTTTTGAAAATATCCAACAAATTTTCCTAACCCAACTGAAAATGGGTTTGAAGGAGAAGAAATAAGTTTAAAACCAGGAGTTTGGTAATCGATTGATTGTTGTGTTGTTGGTATTGTTGTCGATGTTGTTGTTGGTATTGTTGTTAATACGGTCGTTAATTCTGATGTTTGTATTGATGAAGTTTTAGTTTTACATGATTCAACATATTTACTTGAACTTAAATCTGCAGCTAAAATTTATCCCTTTTTACTTAATATTTTGCTAAGGTTTTTACTTTCACAATAATATATATTTGATAATGGTATATCAGGATACTCGTTTAAAAACCAATTCCCAGCAAAACAATACAAATCTCCAAATGTATAAGCAGAACCCACACATGCAATACCTTTTTCTCCATTTAAAAGTTGAAATTTGATAAAAGCAATATCATTTTTATTTGTATCACAATAAATTGTTTTACTACATGGACCTCCAGTAACCCGTGATCTACCTTCGCTCATTCCTTCTGTCACTATTCCACCTGATAGAAGTTCTTTGCAACCATTACATTTCTGCTAAAAACGAAATTTTTAGTCGTGTATAAGGATTTGTGGTTCGACATAGTATTTTTTTCACATTCTACACATTCACAATGGCTAAATATTGTTTTTAACAGCGCCAAGCAAAAAAACGGAAATCTATGAATTTGAAAACTACGGTATTGGCTATTATGAACTTAAACAAAAAAAGGCACTTCTGCAGTTTCGCCCCCTCGATTTTTTTCATTCACAAATTTGCATAAAAATAATGAGTTTGTACTGCGAATTCAAAAAAAAAGGGGGGGGGGTGGTGGGTAGAATGAGCGGTTGTGATGGTGAATGAAAAAAAGCGAGGGGAGTGAAACTGCAGAAGTGCCCAAAAAAAGCAATGTCTGTCGATATCACAACTTTTACACAGCATAAATTTTGTAAGGAAAGTTACCTGATCTCTCTTACTTGGACTTACGCTGACAAACGCTGAAAAGACATGTGACAACGTTAAAAGTGAATATAATTTTGTTTTCTACCTGCGCAATAAAAAAATTCTGGCAATATTTCCCTATTATCATCAAACCATTTTCCGTTTGAGCATTTTAGTTTCAAAGTTAAAGCAGTGTAACTCCAAAGAATCTTCCTACAATCGTCCGTAAGTGATGTTCCACGAATATTCACATATGAAGCGTTCTCAAATTTTTTACACGTAATAATTTGTAAACATTCGGTTTCTTTATATTCTATTTTCGTTTCAACCATTTTTGCAGCTTCAGTTATATGTAAAGGAATAAACTGAAACGTTTCACATCCTCCACAATGCTATAAAAATGTTTTTTGTTAGGAAAATTAATTATATAAATAAAACCAACTGGAAAAATTGTTTCAGCAAAAGAAATAACAAAAGTTTCAGCAATAACTAAGAAAATCAATGGAGAACTTAATTTCATGGAGAAAAAACCCATTTCCCGAAAAAAAAAGCAAATAAAAATAAATTGTAAAAAAAGCATTTGTTCCTACCTTGTTTTGTAAAAAGAAGATTATATAGAAAAAACACGCAGATTAACACCTTTTTTAATGTATTTTTGCAAAGCAACGTTGCTCAAAAAATGTTTACCAGTATGTGAAATTCTAATAAACTTTTTTAAAATAATTAAAAAAGGATAAAAAAAATTAGTTGTTTATAGTTTTTATATATTTATTTGCAGATTATCCGAAAAATAAAACATGAAAAAAGTAATGATTAAAACATTTAAATTTTTGAGTGAACTCGAGATAGCTCTATTTGCCAAAATCAAAAAATGTATCTTACACATCCACATACGACTGACGTAGATTGAATTATAGTTCTTATAGAAACTTTGAATTCAACATTTGATAAAAACAGGTTGTGAAAACTCTGTTTTTATCCTTTTTCTGCTTTTTGAATTTAATAAAAATTCGCAAATAAAAATATTTACGTAATTTTTGTATGTTCAGTATTTCATAAAATGTTTTAATAACGTTCAGGATTATAATTTTGTATTATTAAAAAATCTGTAATTAAGATTTGAAATTTTCACAAAAATTTTGTCGTTTTTCCCTTTTTTTCTACTATTTAAATTTGTTTTAAACCAATAAATAAAAATTTTCAAGCAATTGTTGAAAGTTTTGTGTTTCACAATTTTTTTTAATAATGTGAGGAATACGAGAACGATCTGTTGTTGAAATTGTCACATTTTCACACTATTATTTAATTTTACATGTTTTTTTTTCAAAAATATTAATAAAATATTAAAAAAAGCAAAACATTTTATTGAAAAAAATATGAAAGTTTA
>CABFKP010002115.1:0-11794 GCA_901779475.1 Panagrolaimus davidi
AGATTTTAAAACATTTGAAAAAATTTCATTTTTGATAAAGTTTTAATTTATTCCACAAATTCTTTTAATTCAAAGTAAACAAACAAATGTGTTATGTTTTTATTAAATGTACGTTTTGATATTGTTGGGAAAAATAACTCTTTTTTTATAAATAATGCGGCATTCTTCAACTTTATCCTTGTACTTTTTTACTTTTTAGTAATAAACATTAACACATTTCTTCACCGTTTTAATTGTTGTAAAAATAAAACTCAAAAATTGTCATAAAAACCAGGAACATTTGATTTTTGTCAAAAACTTAAACTCTTCAAAAAAATATAAAATTTTAATAGTTTTCTGTCAAATTTTTTTAGTATTTTAAAATGTTTTGTTGGAAAAAATAACTCTTTTTTTATAAATAGTGTGGCTTTCAGTTTTCTTCCATCAATACTTTTATGCGTATATAATTGCAAAATTCAAACAAAAATTGTCATTACCATTATATTCAAAAAGTGTTTCATTACTTTTGAAGATATTCAAAATATTCAAAGATATGTTTCGAATTTGAAATGCAAAAGAACTCGATAAAAATATAAATATTTTATTAGAGAAAAACACTAGCGCTGGTTTTTTCCTTTTTTTTGTTTGGTCAAAAGAAGTTTTTGCAAAGCTCAAAAAATGTGTCAGTTTTTTAATATAAAAACTTTATTTGTAGACAAAACAATGTTGTAAAACATCTATCAAAATATAAAAGACAGCAAATTCTAAAAGAATAACGCCATTTTTTTGTCAAACAAATATTGTCAGAAAACGATATTCGAAAAAATAATACTTTTTAGAAACATTTAAAGAAAAAATAAGAATCGTTGCTTTCAGTTGTTACAGGATCAGATGTGATGGTGTCGAAAACACTCCCTTCGAAAACAAAACTAAAATTTTTCTTTCTATTTTCATAGACGTTATATTTCGAGCTTTTGCTAAGCGGGTGATTACAATATTAATAATAAACTACATATAATTAAGAAAAAAGAAAACAGTCATTACTTCTAACATCAACAAAAAAAACGCTTTTCAATTTCTAAGTCCATTTTGTATGATAATCAATCATTGAATTCGATTAAAACTTTAAAAAAATTTGCTTAAAATAAATTATATTACAGATTACAAAATTAAAATTGATTCAGGAGGTTGTTGATTAATTTTTATTTATTGCAAGGAGACCGCGGTTTTCAATATTAAAATTGCATTTTTTCCTAATTAAATTACAGCAAAAAATAATTTAAAATATTCAATAATTTGCATAATTAAATTAGACAGGTGCGTTATAAATTCCGTAAAAATATTCAAGCAAAAAAAATATTCGAAAAAAAGCCTTTGAAACAAGTCGGTGTTTAAAAAATGAAATAGTGGCGTAAATCGTAAATCAATTCTTTTTTTAATATTCTACACTATCTTCTTTGTGATGATGAATTTTGAAAGTCGCAGCAGCTGCGGAAAAAAATACAATTTTCGAACATCTTGTTTTTTTACCTTTTTGTGAATTAATTTGATGAAATGCAAATTGTTTTTCAGAGAAACAAAAAATTTTTACAAACAACTTTGTTCATATTGAAATCAGGAACTAATTTAATAAATGTGTTGTTTAGCAAAGATAAAAAAAGCGTTTATAAAATTGTTTGCATCTTTTCTTCTGAGCGGAAAAAAATATCGCTTTGTTAAAATTAAAGACGGACATGTATTTTCCTTTTCTAATTTTGCATTTCATATGTTCTTTTTTCATTTTGATGCGGTTATTATTCTTTCATTGAAAAACATATGTCATTTAATTTTTTGAATCTTTAACAATTTTTTTCACGAATAAAAAACATTTTAAATAATAATAATATTGACAATTTATTGTAAAAGCAATCATACTTCAAAAAATGAACTCTTACTTTAAAGAGAAAAAAACATAATAAATTTAAGAAACCTATTTTAATATACTTTTTTCAACTTTTTACATTATTTGTGAAAAATTAAATTCGTGTATTCATCCCCTTTCTATTTCGACTTTTTTGTCAACACTAATGAATAAATTTTTGCTGCTTTATGAGCTTTCAGAAACTTTTTACATATAAAAAATATTGTTAAAAATAAAGACGGACATTTTTTTTCCTTCTCTGTTTTACATTTCATATGCTTTTTTTTCATTTTGATGCGGTTATTGTTCTTTCATTGAAAAACATATGTCATGTGATTTTTGAATATTTAACAATTTTTTTCACGAATAAAAAAAGATTTTAATTAATAATATTGACAGTTTTTTGTTAAAGCAATTATGCGTAAGAAGCATCTTTTTTTTTATCTTTTTACCAACAAAAGCTCATTATTTAAGAAATAAAGCCATCTTCTATGAATTAATAAAACACGATTTTATTTTTTAAAGATAAACAGTTTCAAACAATAATGATTTATTTGTAAAAAATTGAAATAAATCATTGTTTGGGAGAAAAAAACAGTATTTTTATTTGCACACAAAATAATGTGTTTTGGGCGGAAAAATTATCAGTTAGTCCTGTTTGCCGATGTGACACTATTAACTATCACATATAGAAATCAAGAAAACAATAATAACTAAAATATTTATAGTAAAAAATGATTAAAACAGAATAAGAAATAAAATTTGTTTAAACCGTCAAAAAACATTAAATTTTAATACCGTCCTTTTACAAAGCCATTGCAAATTGATAAATTTTGACAAAAACATTATTTATAGAGACCTTTGCTTTTGTTACATTGTTACATCTGGCTTTTTTTTTCTATATTTTTACTGCACGGATTTTTTTTCCATTAGGCTTAAAAACGGATTTCGTAATCCGAAACAAAAACACACACAAAATGTTTCAATTTAAATAATAAACGCCACAAAGATGTGCACCTGTTTTTCTTCTCTTTTCTTTTCTTAGTGACAGGATGTGAAAAAGAGACGTTTCCACATTGAAACGCTAAAAAAAAATTGTTTGCATCTTTTCTTCTGACAAACAATTTGTGAGCGTTTTGGCCTGTCTCTTTTTTTTTGTCTGATGGCATTTTTGCGATTGCTGCAGTATTTCACTAAAGGTTATACACGTTTTTGAAAAAAATAAAAGTATACGTTCTAAGTTTTTTTTTTTGAAAATTTTGTGCCAGTAAAAAATGCTTATTTTTGAATATTTAAAAATATATTTTTCTGTAAAACTTTCATTTTTAACGCAAAAATCATATTTTTTATTAATATTGTTATAACCATTGTAACAACGAAAAAACAATGTCTCAACGAGGTCGTCTTCATTATTTATTGAAGAAAAATAAATTTTTTATTAACAGACAGAAAAAAAGTACTGAAAAAAAATTGTTCCAAAATCAAATTTTTAATGATTAAAAATTTAGTTGAAATGAATAATTTATTTTTGACAATATATCAATTTTATTCCCCCTTTTTCGAAAATGTAAAAATTGACATTGATTTTTTTGATTTTAAAAACTGCACAAATGCTGCAAATATTCATTTGACGCTTTTAAAGAAAAAAACATTCCAGAAGAAAAATGATAAAGTATCCTGCAAACCATTTGAAAAGAAAAATGGAAAGCCATACAAGTCGGAATCAACTGTTTAGTCAAAAAATGCTTTGACATTGTGTTTTTTTTTGTTAAAAAAATGAGCATTATCTTTTATGACTGTGCCTGATCTTATATTAGTTTTTACATACATTTTTTTTCTAAACTCTCTGTTATCCCATTCAGTTTTTATGCTGATTAATAATATTAATATAAAAAAGCATGAAAAGTTAATATAAGATCAGTCACAGTTGTTAAAGATATTCCTCGTTTTTTCGTTTTTTTTAACAAAAAAAACTAAAAGAACAAAATGCCAATCCATTTTTTGAATGAACAAAAAGAGCTGGTTCCAACTTGCACAAAGAATTACGTATGCTTTTCTTTTTGCGGTTCTTTTTTTTCAGCAGATGTTTTAAACAATGAATTAGAGAATTTTCAAAATTCGTTTTCACATTGAACGACTGAAAGAAAGAGCAAAAACAGAAAGCAAAAATTGATTACTTTTTTGCATACACATTTTTAAACCTTTTTGTATTTCATTTTTTGAATATTTTAGTTTTTTAGCACCTTTAAAACTTTTTTGAAATAACGAAAATGATGGTAACATTATAAAGTGGTTTTAATGTCTAATAAATAGAACAAACATTTGTTCAAACAGTTGTTTCCATTATTAATTAAAAAAATAATTTTTTATCAACATAACGTATAAATAATTTTTTTGAAAAAAAGCCTGCCAATTAATTGTTATAAGTATTTTTTTTTTATTAAAACATGACAATATTACACATTTTCACTTGAATACTTTTTTAACGTTTTAGTGTTTTTTGTGCTTCCCAGTTTTTGCGAGACATATATTTTTCCTATAATTGGGGGCGTTAGTATATTATTGTATCAATGTATTAATTATTGATACAATAATATACTAACGAATATTCTTTATCAAATGGCTGAATTTTTTTTATTCCCTCTCCGAAAAGTTGTTGGATACAGAAGGCGAGCGACTACAAGAGAAAATGGCTAGAAAAAAAACCCAAGCAGGTGATGATTGGTGCGTAGGGTTGAGAAATCACCCGGGTGATCACCCGAACATTTTTTGAAAAAAAATTTATTTTCAAAAAGATAATATTTTAAATCGCAATATTTATTATTTAACACGACTTTTTAAAGATACGATAAATGTGGATATTGATTGCTGCTGTAGAAATACAAAATTCATTCTTTTGAGCACAAAAAAAGTAAAAATTTTTTTTTTTCAAAGATTGTTTGGGTGATATGGGGGTGAAACGATTTCAAAAAGTGGGTGATCACCATTTCTCAACCCTATTGGTGTGTTTGTGGTTAGCACTTCAACCTTTCATGCATGGTCGCACGCATGGCCAGGATCGAATCCCCACCGATGCAAAAAAATTGCTTCATAAAAAAAAGTTATTAAATTACATTTATTTAATTTTTTAATATACTACGAATAGTAATTTATAATAAAAAAAAAACTTTTTTTAGACACTTTTTTTATGAAGTAATTATTTTGCAAATTTCGATCCTGGGCATGCGTGAAATCGTGCATGAAAGGCTGAAATGCTAACCACAAACTCACCAAATTGTACTCATCGCCTGCGTGGGTTTTTTTCTTGCTATTTTTTTCTCTTTTTTTGAGAAAAAAAGACAGCGACAGCCCCTACCAACAATAGATCAATATATTTCATCAGAAAATTTTTGCGGAAAATGGTTTGAAGAAAAATGATCAAAAAAGGTAGAAAACATTTTTTTGCATCCTTTTTCTTTCTTTATTTCCACCCGTTATTTTATCTTTGCAGATGCCGATAAACTTTTAAAAATATTCGAAAAATGCATTAATTTTTTTTATATCTGTGTATTTTGTTTTTATTTTAAATTTGCCTATTTTTTTTGTGCTTTATGTTCTTTTATTTTTAACAAAAACTTTTTGTAGAGATTAGTGTTAAATCATATAAAATGGGTTCACGAATTTCTAAACAAAGTTCAATTTTAAATCATGAATTTGATTGTAAAGATTCAATGATGGTTTTTCCAAATCGACGTCAATTCTTTGCAACTTGTCAACAACAAGAATTTAATTTACCTGATTCTATTATGCATTATATTGCAAAGAATTCAAAAGGTGCTCAATTATATCAAAAAAAGATTCAAATGTGCAAATATTTTTTCATCAAAAATCCTATTATTATTCTTGATGATTCATCTTATAAAGATGGTAAATGGAATGTTCTTAACTATGATCATGCTTCATTTGATATAAACAAGTTTATTTGTGAATTTTGGATTAATGGTGAATTCTGTGTTATACGTGAAAATCTATGGAGTAACAAAGTCAATCAAAATATTGTTTCTTCGATTATTCCAAAACTTTATCGTTGTGATATTATTGAATTAACTCTTTTTGATCAACTTTTATCTTTTGATGCTCTTCCACTTCTTCTTTCTGGTGCTGAACGAATTAAATTTTTTAATGTTCAAATCAAAAATGGAAATGGTTCAAATGTTGCTATTGAAAAGATTGTTGAAATTGCTTCTAAAGCAAAAGAGATTCATGTGCAAGTTTTAAACATTAATTTACATGATCCTTTTATAAAATTTATTTTAGCAGTCATCCAACAATTACAGTAATAACAATGAAAGAACTTGTCAAAATTCCACATTTTTCACAACTTGATTCATTTTCCTTGGATTACATGTCTGATGCATTTGATCTTGAAACATTTTATGTTTATATGAAAGTAAGTTGTTATCGTTTTTCTGTATGCATAAATTTTTGTGTATATATTTTTTAGAAAAACAAAACAATTAAATTTTATCTTCAATTTGATGATTCAATTTCTGCAGCCTATAAGATTCGACTTAAAGCAATCAAAGATGAAATTCTAAGAAATAAAGTTTTCAATTACAAACCTCCTTTTCTTTTATTTTGATGGACTTGATCTTGTAAAATCACATGATCTCTATTGCATTACAACTTTAACTCGTTTCGTTTAATAATGCCATTTTGTTTTTCAGTGAAAATTTGATATTTTCTTGTATTTCCTTTGCTTGACTTTTTTTTAATAAAAATACAGACTAAAAAAATTTTTAAAGATAATTGCAAAATTAAATCGTAAAACACATTTATTTTACACTCGATAAAAAATGAAAGAATCAAAAATCAATTTTTTGTTGGTTTCATTTTCGAAACAATCTTTTTGATGCGTTCTTACATTTTAAAAAAATGTTATTTTGCTGCTTTGCGCTTTAAAAAATGTGTGCCGAATGTCGGAAAACAAATATACTTTCATTTTATTTTTCCTTTTTCTCTTTCTCTTTTTTTCAACAGATGTTTTAAAATAATGATTGTGCGAATGTTCAACATTAAATAACTAACATATTTTTTTTGAGCCATTAACGTTGATGAAGATTTTTAGAAAGAAAGATTTTTAGAAAGATTATTTTTGAATATTTTAGGCTTTTTTTAAATTATGTATGAAAGTTATAATGACGATAAAAATATAAAATCATTGGTGAATTGGATTGAAATAGACTCTATTTCATTTCCAATATATTTTACAAAAGTAGTTCTGGTAAACATTCAACTGCTGGACAGTGGGAAACATTAGTAAAAGAAATTGGATTAAAATTTTCAAAAATTGACAATAATCGATGACATTGTTTTATTATTCATTTTATTATTGCATCTGAAATAATTTATAATCGTGAAGATATTATTGCATTCCTTGAAAAGTCGGGCAATATTGATGAAAAGTTGATGGATTTAAAAGGAGCTAAAAAAATGATTTAATTATTCTCCAACTTCATATTTTATTAATTTTTGGTACTGTAATTCTTCAACCAATGCCGAAATTATGTGAATCATCTGAAAGTGTTTTGCAAATGGCATTATATGCTCCAGCTTTAATCAAAAGAGCTTGTTGATAACCCATTGGTTTTATTTACCTTTAATACCCCATTTGAAGCATTTCCTTGTCCTTGCTGACACAGCCACACACATTTGGTTAATGCAGTATGTGTTTTTATTACCACTATCAATTTTTTCAGTTATTTTTTTTTACAAATGATAATGAAATGCCAGAGGAAAAATTTTAAAAAATCAAAAGCTTGAACAGAAAAAATTTTGCCGCAATGAATTGCATCGTTATTTCTTTTTGTCTTTTTTCGACACATGTTTTACAACGTTAAAGAAGCAGATGAAACAAAAGAATTGTAACATTGAATGGAAAAATGGTAGCATAACCGAAATTTATTTTATTTGTTTAGAACAATGATTTTTGAATATTTAAAAAACCTTTATAAATTTGTTTTTTAAAAAATATGCAGAAGATTTTAATGCAAAAAAAATAATCGCTTGGAAATTGTTAAAGAGGTGGTATGACAAAAGCTTTTTACTGCTAAAAAAAGAAAACGTCAAAAAATGGTTAAATTATTCTGCAACTTCATATTTCAGCAATTTTTGGTACTGTAATTCTTCAACCAATGATGCAATTATGTGAAGCATCTGAAAGTGTTATGCAAATGGTAAAATGATCGTTAATCGTGTGCACTTATAATTATCGTTTTCCGATTATTGAAATCCAGAACCCTCGGTTACTTGGGGTGGCGGTGGCTTACGGTGTGATAAAACCAATAACAATACAACTATTTTATTAACAATATTACAATAATGATTATATAAGAATATTAAATATACAAGAGATCAGGAGAAGTACAAAGCCCTTATGGCCCGTAAAACGGCGACTATCTTCTGCCCATACTTTCTCCAACAACTGATGATTTTCCGTTGATTGTGACCGCCTTTTATATTGTCTTTTGGTCCTTCTCTTAATTGGCTCCTTTTGCGACTGCCTATTTTTCAGTGTATTTTATTGGTCATTACATTCGCCACCTTGATTTCATCGACGTCCCCGTCGATAAAGTTTTCTTAAGGATTGTTGTTGATTGCATCTTTGTTTGGTGATAAATTTATCCTTCAGGTTTTTCAACTGCATTGACTATTTTCTGCATGATTTAAGTCGACCGTCGTTGTTGTTTGATTCCATTGATTTTTTTGAAACACTAATTAGTACGGCGCCTAGGGCGATTGCAGCCTCTATGATCTCTTAAGACAAATGAATAGTTTTTTAAAGAAAATGGGAGGGTAAACAAATTAAAATGAAAAGAAACAAATTAAAATGGAAAGACATACTAAGAAAAGGGTTTATTAAATGACGTATAAAAGAGGGTAAATTTAGACAATTTATAAACAAAATAAGAAATATATTTTCTTCAAACATAAATTCTCGATACAAAAAAATGTAAAAATGTTAGTGCGCGTTTTTAAGTTTTTCTTATTCATCTTTCGTTTTTCTGCCTATTTTTGTTTAGAGCTTCACAGTCATGAGTTGATTTTCTCTTTATTTCTTTATGAGGTTATTGTTGTGACATTGAAGTATATCAATTATTTAATCTCGCATTGGTGTCATTTCTTTTGTGTTTTTCAGCTTCTGTCTCATTCATATCCTTCCTTCGCCTCCTTGATTTTTTTTGACGCCCCTGTCAAAAATAAAAACAGATAAACTTTTCGATGAATTTTTAAACTTGTTAAAAATGGGTTAGTTAATTTAGGCTATTACTAAGTTTAAATCAAATAAGACTTTACAATTTTAGAAATAGGATTTTACAATTTAAAGACAAAAAAATTAAATCTACTTGTCTCCGATTATCCACAAAATTTTTTTAAAATTTGGAGTTGTGTCCACTTCCGTCACTTCCATCGCCGTCCTTTGATGTCATTTTTGTGTGGTAATTATAAACGGCTTTCCATTGTGGATGTCGTTGCTTTTTTCGAACATCTTTTAATTCGTCTTGCAATTCATTTGCTTCATCAATAGCATCCTGAATCCGCAAAAAATATTTGTTTTTCATAAGATTTTTAAATGGTTGGCGGACTCCATTAACAAATAATTTAATAGCTCGTTGATTTCTTTGCTTCTTACTGTATCCTCTCTCATTCAAGTAAATTCATTAACCTTTTTGGATATTTCACGAGCAAATTCTTCGAAAGTTTCATTTTTCTTTTGTCTTGTTTTGCACATTGCTGAATAACTAATTCCACTATTGTTGTTTAGTTGGTTTCCCAAAATTAAAATGATTTCTTGCCAGCTTAAAATTGGTTGTTGTTTTCGTATCAATGTTAATGTCTGTGCTGCTCGTTTGTCTAAGCATAACAAAAGAATTTCCGCTTTTTCTTCTTCCATTATATCCGATGCCGCAAGTTTAAGTTCCAAAGTTTCAATAAACAATTCAAAATTGTTATCTCTTTCTGCCGAAAATGTCGGAAGGATCGATATTAAGCATAATTTTTCATTTAGTTCCAAATCTTTGAGACATAATTTCATTTTTACAGTTTTTTCTTTTTCTGAAGATTGTTGTATATCTGTTGTTGCACCGTTCCCTGATTCTTTTGAGTTTTCCGTTTCCAAATCTTCATCTTTTAACTCTTTTAATTTCAAAACTGCACTTCCAAAAATAAATTCTTTAGTTTTGAAATCAATTTGTGCTTCTAACATATTAAATAAATCTTTGCCATAAATGAAGCTAGTATTGCTTTGTCTCATGACCATCACTTTTGTTGTTATCAATGTTTTTCCCATCTTCAAATTGATTTCTGTTGTCCCCGCAAACTCGATTGACTTTCCATCTGCTGTTCTCCCAACGGCTGATGTAGTATCAACCGCTAATTCCAACTTTTCTGCTGTTTCTTTGTTAATACAACTTATTAAACATCCTGAATCTACTAATCCAAGATAGTCTTTTCCATTAATACTAACGTCGATGTAAGATAGTTTTCCATCAATATTAATTTGATACAATGGTACTGAAACTGGCATTTGTTTTGTCATATCAATTCCTTTAAATTGTGATTGAGATACGGTATTATTTCGTTTTCTTTGGTCGTTTAATCGTTGTTCAATTTTTTGTGCTTCTTTTAAAGCTGCTCCCATATTTATGAATTTTTTCCAAAGGAGTTGTCTTTTAATAGATGGTGTTGTGCCATTAATAAAATATTTCATCATTTCCGTTTCTCTTATTTTTTTTCCAAATCCTTTTTTATTTGTGTACAGTTTATTTATCATGTTTTTTATTTCTGCGTTGGCCATATTTTCTCTTTTTATTTGCTGTTGGAGTTCTTCTTCCATATGGGCTTCCATAAGGAGTTCATCAATGTCTTGAATCTGCTTGCGTTGTATATGTTTCTTTACTGTATGATTTAATCCGCGGACGAAATATTTTCTAACTTCATGCTGAATTTGTTCCTTTGTATAATTAGTCGAGTATGCTAGCATCACCAATCTTTTAATATCATCCATATATGAATCCAGATTTTCATCCGAACGTCTCTTTCGTGAATTTAACTTTTCATATGCTATTTCATGTTGATAAGGTTTAGCCAAACTTTTTGCCATTATTGCTAACATTTCATTCCAGCGATCCTTGTGTGTTTTGCCATTTTCTAATGTCGGTACCGTAATTTTCATGAACTTTTCAGCTGCATTCCCTTCAAGGCAAACGGGAAATAATTCAATTGCCTCTTCATATGCAACTCCCAAATTTCTCAGTGTTGTTCCCAATGCTTTGGAAAAATCATGAAAGCTTTCGTCAGCTTTTCCAGCAAACTTTGGTAATACTTTCATAAGCTTTAACTTTTGTTGCATTTCCATCTTCTAATAGTTGGGTTCTTAGTTTCAGGTGGATTAATTTTTCAAATAAACAAGACGATTGATAGTACTGGTGTAGTACGATGAATATGAATTGACGTACGCAATGTTGTTGACTGATGTTACAGCTGTGAACGAATATTATCTCCACAAATGTGATTGAATATTATTGCCATAAGTAATTTTCAATTCTTTTATACCACTTCTGTCTGTATGTGTCTGTAATTTAACGTTAGTACCCCGCCCCTTACAGTTACCGTATAGCAAGAACTAATGACTACTATCTTTCGATACATTTTTTGTATCTTCTTAAATTATGTTGTTTAAATTTATGACAAACTAACATCATCTTAGTCTTTTGTTTTTTGAATTAATTTGTACCGTTTCCTTTTTTGTTTTAAACAAAACTCTTTTTTTTTTTTTTATTTATCACAAAAAATGACTGTTATTCGATTAAATTTGTAACGTTTCCGTTTTGAGTGATTTGTGACGAATTTAAACTTGATATTTTGAAATCAGAA